>JBAMJV010010034.1:0-122622 GCA_037951105.1 Echinarachnius parma
GTTGAGTTTTGGTAGAGGGCGCTACATAAAATTATTTTGTGTGAGATAATTAAAAACTGAGTGTAAAATTTTGAAAGACCATAATATTGTAATGACAGAATAAACTTTATTTGATCAAAATCGGTTCAGAAACGGCTGAAATATCCATAACATAGCCATTTATAATAAATATTGGGCCCCACACTTATTCGATAAGTTTGAACTAGCCGGTAAAAATTCCAAAAAATTCTTTAAAAAATCTACCCAAACCCCCCCCCCCCCCCCCCCCCCCCCCCCCCCCTTGGGCTGCCAAGTGAAAATGTTTCAGTGAAAAAAGTGAAACAAAAATCGCTTACGTGGTTCAAAATAGCAAAAACAAAATCGTGGACGAAAGTGAAACAAAAAAAATCACTTACGGGGGTTCAAAATAGCAAAACAATCGTCGCTTTACGGCTCATGGACGATTGGGTCAAACCCCACCCCTTAGCAAAAATCTAGATCCGCCCCTGCCCCCCTCCCCCTGCGGTGCTCCGCTCCCTCGCAGTTTTTGCCACACCCCCAATCCATTGACCGTATACGTACCACTTTAAAATTCCTTCCGACGGGCCTGCCACACGCAGTCCGGCACTACACCACTGAACATGCTGAATCTAACACCGCACTATCGCATCATCTTTACTTTGCTCCAAATCCATCCACGAGTTTCGACCCTGGTCTTTAACCTCTGTGGCTGTATTTTCATACTTACCTTGTAAATCATCATTCGTACAGCAAAAGGAAGTACTCTTGCAGATTGGTACTCGCGAAAGTTCGAAGAAAGTCTTCAAATGGACTTAACCAAAAATGTTGCGTTTTTTATTTGTATCATCTTTTTCATTCGGTTCGCAGAAGGACGTTGTATGCCGCCGCTCAAGCTCAAGGTCAGTGACAAGTAATCGTTAATTAATCGCGCGTAATCCATATAACATTAATTATTTCGTGCAATGATCTCAAATTACCTTTATACCTGTCATATCTGTATGTTTCTGTAAATATATCATTTACCATTATGATCTCATTTTTACCACTTCCAAGACAATTCTCATTCCCGGGGAGGGGGGGGGGGGGGAGGGGGGGAGGGGTATGTCTCCATATAAACCCAGGTAGCCACCTGAAGTCGGGCCGATGTCGGAAGTTGGTTGCCGGATGTCGGCATATCGCGGTTGGCTCGAGGTTAAAATGTCCGCCAGCCCAACAACAAGAGGCCCATTTCCACATATGAGGCGGGAGTCCCGATGTGAAAGGTGGGATCTATTATTGAGATAAGGAAAATGTTTATATTTTTGTTTATAAAGGTATAAGTAAAGACATTTGTTTTCGTTTTGATTGTTTTAGTATTATACTATTATGAGGCCCACGTCCACATCATGTGGCGGGAGTCCCAATGTGAGAGGTTGGCTAAGGACTTCGGGTTATTGAGAAAAGGAAAATGCTTAGAAATTGTTGTATATAAAAAAAATATTAGATATATTATGAGGCAGGAGAAAGAAATATCGCGATACTTTAAGCGGTGCAATATAATAAATTGTTGATGAATTATTAAATATTCATATATATATATAATCATATAATGCAAAGAATAATCATAAATGATTGAGAAGGAAGAATAATAGGCGTAGCTTAACAAGCATTGTTCCTCCCTTTAATCCTCCAAATGAAAAAATTGGACCAATTTTTCGACCAGTGCCTTTTTTTCATTTGGAGGATTAAAGGGAGGAACAATGCTTATTAAGCTACGCCTATTATTCTTCCTTCTCAATCATTTATGATTATTCTTTGCATTATTTAAATATCGGAAGAAACCAAAGCTGTATGTATTAGTTCACCTTTCGCTTATATATATATAATCATATATATATAATTAGTTCACTGTATGTATTAGTTCACTTCTCGCTTATATATATATGTTCTAACTAATACTTGAATCACTCCTTTGTGATCCAGCTGAAGTACAGGCGGCTTGCATTGTTTGTAACTCCTTCCCCATGAATTAATTGAGTACAAAGGGCCGAGAGATTGGCTTGCCAATGACCTGAATTTGGATCTGTCTTCAATCACACGGTCCCCGTGGCCTAGTGGTTAAGGCGTCAGCGTTCCAAGCTGAAGACCCGGGTTCGAGTCCTGGCGGAGACCAATTTTTCGACCAGTGCCTTTTTTCATTTGGAGGATTAAAGGGAGGAACAATGCTTATTAAGCTACGCCTATTATTCTTTCTTCTCAATCATTTATGATTATTTCTTGCATTATTTAAATATTGAAAGAAACCAAAGCTGTATGTATTAGTTCACTTCTCGCTTATATAATCATATATAGTATATATATAATCAAATGCGGCTTGCATTGTCGTAACTCCTTCCCCATAAATACTTGAGTACAAAGGGCCGAGAGATTGGCTTGCCAATGACCTGAACTGGATCTGTCTTTAATCACACGGTCCCCGTGGCCTAGTGGTTAAGGCATCGGCGTTCCAAGCCGGAGACCCAGGTTCGAGTCCTGGCGGAGACCAATTTTTCGACCAGTTACCCAGGGGGCAAACCACCATTTTTTAAGGATCTCAGACATGGGCTGCTGTAAAAGGTTGGCCACCATAAATGGTTTCTAGGACCTTCTAGGAACACAACCTATGTGGCCTACCCCGCCAATAAGCTACTGGAAGTTCACAGGACGGGTTTTAAGAAAAACAACCCTAATGCAGCTAAATTATGTGCATCAGCCTTAGGGGTCATGAAGACACAGTCACACATTTTGCGCAATTACACCATAACGCATGGTGATACAAGCTTGTTGTTTCAAGGAGGTCCTCCTTGGAGTCCTGCGCATCAAATGATACCAAATTGAGCATATTGCATCTCCGTTTATTGTGTCACACGTCGTTACACAATGATGTGTCATACACGGACGTGACATTTCATATACAGCGCTTATGAATAAAAGGCAACTAAATGCTTAATAATGACAAATAAGTTATATTAAGATCTTTATAAACTTGATTTGCATTTAAAATGACTATGAAGATCATTATACAATGACACCAACTATCTAAATTAATAAACAATACAAAACATAAGCAATACCAAACAAAGAAATACATAAGAATTTGAGCTGTTAATGTCATGATTGGTTTATATGTGTTTAATTGCGATAAAATGATACGAAATCCATTCAAAATATCATGTATTAATATTTCACCCCTTAAATTTGATACAGGAGAAGGTGTGTGTGTGTGGGGGGGGGGGGGGGGGTGGCACAAGACCAACCCTAGCTCATTGATTTATGGACAAACATAATCATTATCGAGGATTACCCACACAATATGGACAAGATGTGTCTGAAGGCTTAATACATGACAAGTTTAAAAGAGAGTCCCTCACTATTCTTAAAAGAGTTACATTGTGAAGTTTGCAAGGGGATATTGTTGTTATTGAATTGCCCCAGAAATGGCTTATGTCTTCTAGGACCTTTTAAGAACACAACCTAGGTGGACAACTTCGCGGATTAGCTGATGGAAGTCCACATAAAGCGGAAACTAAAACTAGTCACTGCAGCCTTCTCCACAGAGTTGAAGTATATGCTTCACCTCCACTCATCAGTTTATCCAGCATGAATATAAGTCATGTCGTCGGTGGACAAAGAGCTGTAGCCAAGGTCACGGTAGCAGTGGAAACCAAACCGTTCACAGCAACAACGCAATCCTTCATCAACTTATCAAATGGACAGTCTCCTGAACCTATACAACCTCACCAACATGAGCAAAGTGTCAGAAGGCACTTTAATACAGGGTATTGTTCCAGTGAGCCGAAGAGGACACGAATCATGAAGCTCAAGAACTTCCACACACAAAACAAGAATCTCGTGAAGAAAAAATGAAAAGGGCTAATAGCAATAAAGCTACTGCACTTCTGCGTATGACACTGATTATTGATATACTATAGTGGTGGACCTCTTGACATTGATGACTTCAAAGGAAAGCATGGGTGCAGCGATATATTCCTCCATCTCTGTTCAAGGAATCTGGCTGTATTTCACAACAGTGAAATATTTGAAATCATTGCCAAATGTTACGAAAATCTGTTGCTGACTTCAGAAACATGGAACTGCCTTCTTCAAGCAGAAACAGTTCTTGTGACACCCTTTGACACCTTTACATGATATTGCTGTTCCGGCTTGCTGTGTAGATGACACTAGAATTGCTTTGCCATCATTCAGGGATCATCCGAACCCTGTACATGAAGGAATGTTTGGCTTGACAATGTGCACATTATCGATGGCATAAGCAACACGTTTCAGGTGCAGGAGAAACGTCCTCTGTAGGAGGCAGTAGCTACATGTACAATAGCTTTGTAAGCTTTACGGTGTATCTCTTTTAGGAACTAAATAACTGCGTTCAGACACATTTTTGTCCCAACTGGGTGGGTACCCAGCTAGCCACCTGACGTCGGGCCGATGTCGGAATTTGGTTGCCGGATGTCGGCATATCGCCGTTGGCTCGAGGTTAAAATGTCCGCCAGCCCAACATCGTCACGACGTCATTTTTGTGATATATTGGCATAACGTCATTTTCCGACAATGGCCCAACATCATGTCATGAGATGATGTTGGGCCATTGTCGGAAAATGACGTTATGCCAATATATCACAAAAATGACGTCGTGACGATGTTGGGCTGGTGGACATTTTAACCTCGAGCCAACGGCGATATGCCGACATCCGGCAACCAAATTCCGACATCGGCCCGACGTCAGGTGGCTAGCTGGGTAGTCCTGGATTATTATTATATTTGGAGTATACATTGATGAATTGTTATGTATTGTGACCCAACCTCCACCCCCTTTCACACAAACACACACACACACATACCTTCCCCTGTATCTGATTCAAGGGGTGAAATATTAATACATGATATTCTGGATGGATTTCGTATCATTTTATAGCAATTAAACACATATAAACCAATCATGACACTAACAACTCATATTATTATGTATGTCATTGTTTTGTATTGCTTATGCTTTGTATTTTTTATTAATTTACACAGTTGATTTCATTGTATAATGCACTTCATAGTAATTTCAAATGCTAATCATGTTTGTAAAGATCTTAATATAGCTTATTTGTCATTCTTAAGCATTCAGTTGCCTTTTTACATAAGCGCTGTACACAAAATTTCACGTCCGTGTATGAGGGATGACACATCACGGTGTAACGACGTGTGACACAATAATCGAAGATGCAATATTCTCAACTTGGTATTATACGATGCCCAGGCCTCCAAGGAAGACCTCCATGAAACAACAAGCTTGTATCACCATGCATTGTGACGTAATTGCGCAAAATGTGTGACTGTGTCTTCAAGACCCCTAAGGCTGATACACACTATTTAGCTGCATTAGGGGTGTTTTTCTTAAAACCCGCCCTGTGGACTTCCAGTAGCTTATTAGCGGAGTAGGCCACATAGGTTGTGTTCCTAGAAGGTCCTAGAAACCACTTCTGGTGGCCAACCTTTTACAGCAGCCCATGTCTGAAAAACCCCTTTTGCCCCCTGGGTAAGTGCCTTTTTTCATTTGGTGGATTAAAAGGAGGAACATTGCTTATTAAGCTACGCCTAGTATTATTCTTCCTTCTCAATCATTTAGGATTACTCCTTGCAATTATTTATATATTGGAAGAAACCGAAGCTGTATGTATTAGTTCACTTCTCGCTTGGATATATATGTTCTAACTAATACTTGAATCACTCTATTTTGATCCAGCTGAAGTAAAGGCGGCTTGCATTGTTCGTAACTCCTTCCCCATGAATACTTGAGTACAAAGGGCCGAGAGATTGGCTTGCCAATGACCTGAACTGGATCTGTCTTTAATCACACGGTCCCCGTGGCCTAGTGGTTAAGGCATCGGCGTTCCAAGCCGGAGACCCAGGTTCGAGTCCTGGCGGAGACCAATTTTTCGACCAGTGCCTTTTTTCATTTGGTGGATTAAAAGGAGGAACATTGCTTATTAAGCTACGCCTAGTATTATTCTTCCTTCTCAATCATTTAGGATTACTCCTTGCAATTATTTATAATCATATATATATATATATATGGTCGATTCCAACGAAAAATGTACACGGCATGTTCAGACCTATTTAATTTTTTTGAAAGGTCCTACAAACTCGATTTTTCTTTGAGCAGATGCATCTTGGTGAGACCTTTCGCGCCATACAAAAGTATATTTGTTTCTACAGGAACAAAAAACCTGCTATTTTTGACCACTTTTGAAAAAAATCTCTTAACGTTTTTTTGAGCGGTTAAAATATTAGAATGAAGACTTGATACGAATTGGTTTATTTTTACATGGGAAGTTGTTGCATATGTCAAGACTCATTATATGAGTTTTTGTAAGTAACTGGCAATCGTGTGATTTTGGGTGATTTTTTACCTAGTGGTAAATTTTAAGCGTTGCCTACGAATACATTTTTTAGCACTCTTAACCTTATTGAAAAATTCATCACACGATTGAAAATGTGTGCTCAACTTAAACCCTCATGTGTCTACTATTGAAATGCATTATCAAAAATCCTAGTGTTTTTATTGTATAGCCGTCAGAAACGTCAACAGCTGAAAAGGCCCGTTTGGTTAAAAAAAATGCCATTACCTACGTATACACTTCATCATGTCGTAGCTTCAATATGTATGTAGATTAGTGAGAGATAACTTAGTAATAGATGGAATATAGCATAACGCTAATATGTGCAAGGATTTATCGTTTTCAAATAATGATTTTAGGAGATATTCAACAAAATGTGTTGCATTCGTAAGTAATTTTTAACAAATTAAACGTTACTTACGAATACAAACATGACATAGGGAGATTGATTCCTGCGCTGACATTATTTCAAACGGCAATATCACGTAGATATGTTGGCTATTTGAAGAAAATGAGCGTGTTATGGTATGAAACAAATTTCCTTTTCATGCGTCATAATGTTCATATTTTGGGGGCATTTAGATTACGAGCATACCAGGTTAAAAAAGTTACTTTTTTTGCCTCATTTAACATTAAACGATTTTCTCCTCCTTGTTTAGCAAGCGTAATCATCATATTAATAAATTAATTTATGTGTATGATTCGAAGGCATCCTTTAGCAATATATTAAAATCAAAATAACGATAGTCAATGCTTTAATAAGAACATTAATGTGGCATTTTATCATGGGGACACTCTGTATTCGTAGGTAAAATGTACTCGTAGGTAACAAGACAAAAGTAAACTTTCGGATATTAAAGCCCATTTGTATGTCACAATCACCTGATAAGTGTGCGCTTTCTAAATCCAACCAGATGCTTTCATCATCTAGAGTTTCGACTGAAAATATGATTAATTTTGTTTACAAAGTTCCGAATACACAAAAATAATGATGTCATAATTGATTTTTTAAATAAGTTAATACAAAAAATGTTTAAAAACCACATGCATCTGATGGCCCACTATCTGCATCAAGATGATCAACCCATTCGATCCAAAAAGCAATTGCCGTTGTTCGAATTGCATTTTGGTATTTTTGTCTATGAAATTTTCCTTGTAAAAACATATATCATGGAGTCTGTGTACATGGTATCTACGTTGACGTATGCACTATGATTTTTGGCGAACAGTTGTATATAACCACATGATAAGTCGACGTAATCGATTACTTTCATTTGTATTCCAATCACACGAGAGATTGAATCAGATATGGCTCTTTATAAAGTAGGTAAAATACCGAAGAACACACCATTTGATGTCTTAATATACTATATAAAGATGGTTAGAATGATATGTATAAAATGGCACTTCATGTAATACATTGGCTCAATTTTTAAAAATTATTTATCTCATAATACACCCTTACCCCATCCGAAAATTTGAATTGAAAAACAATCAATATGTTTCGCCTAACTTTCAGCTATACCGTTTCCAACCGTTCTCCCATTACCTCAGATATATACTTTTTGTATCTTGGGTAGATAGAAAATTCGATTATTTTTTTGTAATATCGCAATTGTGTTTTAGTTAGTATATCTATAAGATAATACAACTTATTAGCATTTTCTTTATTTAATATTTATATCACATATCACAAGAGCATGTACACTGAAATATTGATACTGTTAAACAGGTTATGATTGCTATAAAGATTTATTTAACGGCCATTTTGTTGTTAAAAAGTAAAATAACTTAATTGAAAACAATGATGATGCCGTGTTGTGATGTTTTCATATGCTGCCGTTTGATTGTATTAATATTATTGCAGCCTTACATAATGTACACATAAATCTCCAAGAATAACTTCGTTTATAATATTCTTGATAAATGTAGTACATAATAAGATGAACCTCATACATTATTGTAGCACTTTACGATGATATACTGTAAGACACAAAACTGGAAACAATACGAGTTAATCTTAGAAACATTCCAATTAAATTGGAGGGTTCGAATCAAACAAAGTAAGCTGTTGGGATATGCAGGATTGGCCAATGTGTTTCATTAATATTCAACCCCTTAATAACATGATAAGAGCGCTGTATGAACTGTTTTTTTAGGAATCTCAAATGATCCTTTATTGCATTTATCAAACAGATAATATATTACCACTCATCGTTTGAGCAATCGTTTCAAATGTATGTTTGTCATCCATACAGCTTATCATAACTTCTATTTTATGTGCACGCTGATGTACACCTTATAGAGTGATTCACCCAAATATCAAAACAATATATGCCCTCCCTTTCTCAAATTCGTGTTTTTTGTAGCTATTTCAGGAACAGTATATATTTACAGACCATAGGTATACAAGTTGTTTTTCGTATAGTCAAAATACAGTAAATAACTTTGCCTACTACAGGTATCTTTAAATATATGAACAAAATAATGTTACCTACGAACACACTATAATATTCGTTTCTGTATTACCCAAATGTATCGTATCCCTAGAAATTCCAGATTAAATATTTTCTTACATAATGTTTGCAATATCAATGATGTGCATACTATCGATCAACATAAGGAATTCAAATCTATAGTCGGGTTTAAATGTCCAAATGTTTACATTGAATATATATTTTGTTTTGAGGAGACCACTTATGGTGTCAGTGTAAATTTGTAAGAAGTATTTTTACACCCAATTGATTGTAAGCACATTTGTATGATCGTATCTCACTTAGAACTGACAAGGGACCCCCATATTTCGTGACAGTCACTGTGAATAATTTTTTTTTGTTACCTACGTATAAAGTAAATTGCCTACGAATACTTATTTTTCACATACATTGTATATGTGTCATATTTTTGCGCACAAACCTAAATTTGATATTTTTGGAAAGGGTATTTCCCACTCTTTAAGATAGTGGAAAATAATTCTGATTCACATATTATTAAAGAGATTATGAAAAGTGATACAACCTGTTTTTAAGACAGGAAAATCTCAACACACTAATAAAACATTTGAACTTGAACATTTATAACAGAGTGATGTTTAAAACACAATATGTGAATGTATTTCATGATTAGCATCTTATAGATGAAATAAAAGCAAATGTTTGCATGAAGCAGATTGATTTGGAGTTCCATAATCACATTTTAAAATTAATTCATCTGCATTCGTAGGCAACGTTAGGAAATGTACCATTAACTTCTCAAGGCCATTACCTGGCCGTTCGGAGAGATTAGTGATGGCACTTTTTTTCTGGTTATGGTTGACATGTCTACTTAACATGTGCAAAAGGATTAAACAATCAAAGCAGTTTGAAATTCGAACCTAAAAATCTGGCCGTGTACACTTTTCGTTGGAATCGACCATATATATACATTTGTTTAGTTGACATACGAATGAAAAATTAATAGAAAAATAATTGGCAACAATAGTCATATTGACTGATTGCCACCAAACCAAACAACAACAACAACAACAACATCGTCACTACGTCATTTTTGTGATATATTGACATAACGTCAATTTCCGACAATGGCCCAACATCATCTCATGACATGATGTTGGGCCATTGTCGGAAAATGACGTTATGCCAATATATCACAAAATGACGTAGTGACGATGTTGGGCTGGCGGACATTTTAACCTCGAGCCAACCGCGATATGCCGACATCCGGCAACCAACTTCCGACATCGGCCCGACTTCAGGTGGCTAGCTGGGAAGGGGGGTATCATGCGTGACCAAGAAATCACGTAAAAAGGGTTGTTTTTTTACGATCAGGCACGTTACGTACGTTACGTGTTTAGGGTCTCGAAACCACCGAAAATCAGGAAATAGGGTATCTTTTTTACACTGCTGAAATACGCGTTTAGGGTATCAACATTCAGCTTATGTACTTGGGTCCCACTTGGGTTGATTCAGCGCGAGAACAAGTTTTAGTCACCGTTCTGAGCTGAAATAACCACCAAATCTCGGTCCCCAAAACATCGCACACATCGGGACAAAAAGGCTCAAATTGTGGTCTAAGGAGCCGAACTAGAAGAAGAATAATGGATTGTCGCTACTCAACTACCTAGCCAAGTCATTCCGAGGGTATATGGAGCGGAAAGAAAATCGGGTATCTTTAGAGCTGTGATTGAGTGTGAAAAAGGGGTCTTTTAAGCGACAAATACCCGTCTTACATTATACATGAGTGCCCCCCCCCCCCCCCGTGCCCCTCCCCCCACCCCCTCAACCCAATACATTTGACCAAATAATAAATATATAAAATAAGGGGATAATACTTCAAAAAATACGAAAAGCATATTCATTGCGTGTTCCAATATTAGTCTTGCCCCATTTTAGTTAATCAAATGGTGATCCCGATCGTCAGACAATTTCGCGCGCATTTGAATGTTTGAATCGTCAGTTTGATTGCTGTTTGACCGGGAAAACCTATAAACAACATTGATTGAACGCGTTTTTTAAAACCACTACCCTATAACATGATTGGGTAAAGCAAGCCAAAGGTATGTTCAATAGCAACGTAATATATTGATTTGCTTGAACATCTTTTGCTTGATCGTTTGTCTCAAAAACGTGCTTTCCTCTTAATAATCATACTCATGTTGTTTGGCTTCATGGTAACAGAAGAATGATATGGGTTCGATTTTTCAAAAATTTCTTTTTGTGGCGATATTCGCCTTCGATCGTAAACAAGAGTATTCGACTTTGGAGACTTTATTTTAGTATCCCAATTCAAGAATACTTCAGATATCGATGTTTTCTTTTTTCACTAGGTTTTTCATTACGATACAAATCAAAGAAAGGAGATTTTACATCAACTATGTTGCCTGACATGCCTGAGGGATAGTTGAGTATTGATCAAACTTAAAGGGATAGTTCAGTTCTGGTTAAGAGAGTACAGTTTTGGTCAAACTGGATTTTAGTAACCAAAACCTGCACCATTACATTACAAACCGTTTATAGTTATAAATCTACCATGCTTGAAAGGAATTCAAAATCACAATCGACTGAGTAAAAAGCCCTTTATCATTCAAACAGAGGCGTTCAAACTCAAGATGGCGCTCTCTATAAACACATTGGTTTAAACCATTTTAAATAAAACGTTGTTCATGTGCAGGTTCGTAAAAATAGTGATTAGATAGAGAGATAATCAACAACTATTACAAAACTTTATTTGAAAATTTTTGAAAAGAGGAAGCATTAAAAAAATGTTTTATAACGGTTGGTTCAAAATTAGCTAATTTTTGTGGGGCCCCACGTTTATTACAAATGGTTACGTTTATGGATATTTCAGCCGTTTCTGAACCGATTTTGATCAAATAAAGTTTATTCTGTCACTAAAATGTTATGCTCTTTCAAATTTTACACCCAGTTTTTCATTATCTCTCAACAAAATTATTATGTCTAGCACCCTCTCTACCAAAACTCAACTATCTCTTTTACTTTAGTAACCAAACCCTGCACCATTATGCTACAAAGTAATAGTTATAATTCCACCATGCTAAAAATGTATACACAATTACAAACGACTATTAAAACCCCTTTTTTTTTGTTTTCAATGATATTTATTTTCTTCATTGCTTTATACAAACAATTACAGAATAACAATAACAAACAATAACAAAATAAGTAAAAAAAATGATTTGCATGTTGACATACTTATAGAATATGATTTCACATTAACATCTAAATACTACAAATGAACTTTTACTATTTACATCAAAAAATGCATGAAACATGCATGCATGAAGAAAACATGAACATACAAAAACAAAAAAGGGGAAAATAGGAGAGTAAACCCATCCCCCCCCCCCCAAGAAAAAAAAAACAACAACAGCAACACCCATACAAGCACTTTCATACACCTACACACACGCGTTCAGAGACACCGACACACACATCCACTGCCAACATGCCTACATCTTGTGAGAATCTCGACCATTGTATTAACCATATTCATTTACTGTAATTGCTTTTATTTGCCTTGCCTTTTTTTTTTTTGCACGAAGCTATTGAAAATTGTCCCACTTTCTAAAATGATATGTTAGTGTCCCTCGGTCCCCAGCAATTTTGTTTTCCTCCTTTCTATTTTATAATAATCTTTTTTTAATCATCACAGGAGTTGGTTGTTTGTTTGTATTTTTACTTTCTATAAATATCATATATTTTATCAAAATTATTATATGATTTAATAACTGTTCCTTCCCTATGTTTAACTCAACTATCCCTACATGAATACCTTTCCAATTTATATTTGTTATCTCTACTATATTAAATAAATTCCCACACTCTTCCCAAATCGGTTTTACTTTCTCACAAAGAAAAAATAAATGCACGTAAGTTTCTTCATATTTACCACAAAAACAACATCAATTACTATTTACCATACATGTAATCTAGTAAAAGGAGGAACATTGCTTATTAAGCTACGCCTACTATTATTCTTCCTTCTCAATCATTTATGATTACTCCTTGCAATTATTTACATGTAATCTAGTATATATAATATGATAAAGCATTTTAAATTGAAATTCTCGAAGCTTACTTTTCAAAGTGCATTTTCTAAGTCTTAAAAATATTAATTTTATATCTTTCCCATTAATATTATAAAATTTCGTTATGATTTATGATATATTATGCATATGATTTTTCTACTCTTTTATTTAACAAAAATGCATATATAATTTTTGAGGTAATTTGATCTAACAAATATACCCTTTCAAAAATTAAAAAGTCCATATCTAATTCCCTATCTATATTTGAGTGAGTATTTTTATTTAAAAATTGTTTCCATGAAGGCGGAATGGCAAGAAAAATACGTTGTATTTAAGTAATTTATAATGTATTTAAACCCTTTCTTTGAAATTCCTCATTTGCTTTTATATTGCCTTCTCCATCAACAATATGATGCAACTTATAAACATTTTTTTAAAAATAATTGTTCATCAAAAGGAATATGACCATCAATAAAAACAAATCTATTATTACAAATAATTTCATTCCTCTTAGATGTATCTTTTTTTAACAAAAATATGTTCGTGGCCCTGTTATCATTCAAAAAGAGCCGTTACAACTCAAGAGGGCGCTATTAAAATAAATCACTGGTTTTAGCCATTTTCACACAAAATTGTGCATTTAATGTTATGTTAAAATAATGATTCGATAGAGATAACATCAACGACTTTTTAAAAACTGATTCAGCATTTTGTATTGCTTTTTTTTTCTAAAAAGTAAATCTCCCTGGTGATTGTCGGTGAAGAATCTTTTGAATAAAATATTGAAAATATATTTCAGCCGTTTCTGAACCGATCATTATCAAATAAAGTTTATTCTCTCAGTCAAATTGTATCAGGGGCTTAGACAACGGGGGGATGAGGGGGATGCATCCCCCCCCCCACCTCACAAGGTGTGTGTGGGGGGGGGGGGGGGGGGGTGACGTGTACAACCATCCCCCAGGTTTAAGGGAAGGATATACTTTTTGTGTGTGTAGCTGTACAGAAAGTGGGAAAGAAAATATCAGTTGTATAAGCTAGGACTTGTTAATTCTAACGTTAACAATTTAATTTGTACATCAACATTCAATTTTTGCGAACAGATTATCCCGGTTTGTTGTGTATTAAACTTGCGTATTGTCAGGGATGAGTATTTTTTTTGTTCTGTATACCGGGCCGCGGCGTAGTTCCAGTGTGGGCTGGCATTGCTCTGGCTGCTTGAGTGACGTGCAACAAATTGCACCATTTTAAGTATATAAATGAAAAATCTTCTCCGTGCGAGGGGGATACCCCCTCCCAAACCCTCCCTATTTGGCCCTGCCCCAGCCCTCGGTAGCTTCGCCCCTAAGGACAATATTCTTGGCAATAGGCTACGTTGTTGGATCATGCATAATGTGGCATATGGTGGTGTTGGAACTGTGTATGATGCTAAATATAAATTCAATATTTGTGTTGGGGTGCATGTGTCAATTATTGTTTTTTTCGTGAAAATCCAGCCCGAATTTCCTATCTAGGTACGCACCAGAATGCACAATTTCAAGTCCCAAAATGCAAAATCTCCCCAGCGTGGGAGGGGGGACACCCCCCTCCCACACTCTCCCCCCGCTCAGTCACCTCGCTCCCTGTGTTGTGGTGAATAATTATTAGTGTGTCAATTATTTGTTAATCGTGAAATATATTGAAAATTTCTGGTCGATCAAATCGTAACACTCTTTCCCAGATACAGTCAATGTTAAGCCCGAAATCCTATCTAGGTAAGCACCAGAATGCACAATTTTAAGTCCAAAAATGCAAAATCCCTCTAGCGTGGGAGGGGGGACACCCCCCTCCCACACCCTCCCCCCACTCAGTGTCTTCGCCTTCTCGGGTTTGGTCGCTTCCTTGCAATGTCTCACTCTCACATCTGGCTCAAAGTTGGCAGCACTGTGAGTGTGGTTGGGCATGAGCCCCCATATACGGCTTGGTACGAACAGTCACGTCACGTTCACGTTCACGTCACGTGAACGGTTCTGTACCATTTGTGAAACAGGTCACCCAAATCTACGAAGTGTAGGGTAAAGTGACCCAACAATTTGTCGTTTTCCATGCCGTTAAAACTCGAAGTGTCGCGTTAACCAAATCGTGACGTGAGCGTTTAATTAAGATTGTTTAAATTACAAACGCTTGTTACTAAGACTAGACATACACGCACAAAGAGATTTAAAAATGTCGACGAAAATGCCGATACCCCCTTATCAAATCTTTTCAATCATTATGTTTATAATATGTACGTGCATAATTCAGAGTAATCTGAGACGATAATATGCAGTTCTGTCATTTAGGTAATGTACAACCATACCACTTGCATTATTTGTCTTGTTATTGGAGTATTTCTAAAGACGTGTCGTGCGTGGATTTTGGCAAATGTTGATTTCCAGCTGAATTGCTACACGCAGCGGACAATTCAGTTCGCATACGCCTGAAGTTCCCGTGCTCGACGTCTGCGCGTACTGGCCCATGCCTGTGAAAGTGAGTGAGTGAGTGAGTGAGTGAGTGAGTGACTGCAGTGAGTGAGTGACTGCAGTGATCAATGAGTTTAAAAGTAATAAAACAATGATTTGATTAATAGTGTTTATTTATGGTTATTGAATCGTCAATCAATATAATGAAACAATCACACCAACCAATCAATATTAAATAAATCAATTAATGTATTTTACATTCGAACTAGCTACTTGTAGGCAGTGGCGTACCCAGGATTTTTTCAAGGGGTGGGTGTAGGGGGGGGGGGGATATTTCGTCAGACAAATTGAAGTAAGCGGGGGGAGTGTGGGTAGGGGGTGTCCGTAGAAAATGACCGCAGCCGAGGACGAGACCAGGACCGGTCACAAATTTCGAGGCCGAGACCAAGACATTTCTTGAATTATGTAAGGGGGTGGGGATGGGGGTAGGGGGTGTCCATCCCCCTGCCCCCAGGCCTGTGTACGCCTATAATTGGTATACACAGTATAGGTAGGATGGGTTCGTTCACGATTAAATTTACCGAGAATTAGTCTCTTCTCAACGACAATTTACATTAATTTGTTTTACGCAAGCGCCAATTTACGTGAGCTTTCATGAAGTGCATATAGTATATCTACAAACTGTTGGGTCACGTAACCCAACACTTCATATATTTGGGTGACCTGCTTCACAAAAGGTACAGAACCTGAACGTGACACTTCGTAGATTTGGGTTACCTGTTTCACAAAAGGTACAGAACCTTCACGTGACGTGAACGTGAACGTGACGTGACTGTTCGTACCAAGCCCCATATACACACACAAAATCTTGAGCCCCCATAGGTTTTACCCCCCCCCCCCCTTAAAAAATAAAAATCTAACTGTTTTCGGCCCACCTTGTCACGACCATCTTAACATCCCCCCCCCCCCCCCCCCCCCCCCCAACGACACCTCCTCCACTTAGAGGACTTTCAAGCAATTGTCTTTGTCTCGAAAAATGTTGGCAAATCATATATCTTACGATATCTAGTTTCGGGTATCAAAATCACCCAAAATCAGGATATATGGTTTCTAATTTAGGCTGATGAATTACTCGTTTAGGGTATCAAAAAGATGAATTACTCGTTTAGGGTCTCAAAAAACTCACATTACTTGCTTAGGGTATCAAATTACCGATACTCATACTTGGTTAGGGTACATACTTAGGTTGTATTTTTTGCACAATGCAAATACGCGTTTAGGGTGCTTTTGGCAAGTCCTTGGTCACGCATGATACCCCCCTTTCTATGAGGACAGACCCCCCCCCCCCCCCCGGGTTCTCATTTTGTACGAAACTTTAAAACTAACTTTCTGATGCCAAATCTCATTACAGCCAGTTAACGCCCCACCCACATTTAGGGTCCAGAATCGGCAGCGTGATTGACAGGTGAACTACAATGCATTGGCTTACGTCATGACGCGTCATCTAGATAATTTAGTTCATTAGTCCGTTCTTTAGATGACGTCACATTTTGGCGATTTCAAAGGTGCGTTCCCAGGACAATTTTTACTAACTACCCCAAAATTGATTGATTTGATGAGAAATTATTTCAAAATTCTTTTTCTTCGAGAAAAATTACGTATGGAAAGTCGAATTGTGAAAATTAGGCCACCTAGACGCTGTAGTTCCTTTAATGTGTTTATTATATATTGTCTTTTTTAACAGACAGCAGATGTTTCCAAATAACACAATTTAAGGGATAGTTGAGTTTAATTGGTATAGATGGCGCGACACAAAATATTGTTATTGAGTGTCAAATTTGAAAGAGCAAAACATTTTAACAGGAAAACCATCACAAATCGACTTTAAAGTGGGCAATGATACTATTCAATCCGTCCAACATGAGGGATCCGTCAAGTTTCTCGGTTCTTTGGTCACATTCAGACAAAAGCCAGGGGAAGTTTATGACTATTTGAAAGACAAACTATATTCTGTCTTGGAGAATATTGATAAGGTGAATATAAGGGATGAATATGAACTAAGAATGTGCACAGATTACTCATTGCCCTCCCTTAACGCCCTAACGGTAAATGACTTACATGCTACTCATTTAAAATCTTTAGATATATTGTTGGATAAGTACTTCAAAAAGTGGTCAAGAATTCCTAAGCGAGGTGCAAATATTGCCCTTCTTCATGCTCATAAGGGATTAAATATACCAAATATTTCTGAGCTCTATAGAACTTGTCATTCTCTTGCCTATGGGAGATCCAAGATGAAAGGGGATGAGCTAGTTAACCATGCATTGGATAGTCGTTTGATTAGGGAGGGGAACTGGAACCGAAAGTCATCAACTACTACTACGAAAAGAGTAAACAAAATTCATGGAAGGAGACGAAAAAGTCCATTAAAAAGACGCTCATTGAGGAAAATCATGAACAATGGAAATCGGTCATAGAACCACTATTGGTACAGGGAGAATTTTTGAAGATTCTGTACAATGAAGATAATGACCTGTCTTGGAAATCTATTAAATACAATTTGCCTCAAGGAGTTATGAAATTTGCTGTAAATGCCGCCATTGACAGTCTCCCCTCAAACAAAAATCTCTATCGCTGGGGCAAGAGATTGAGCGATAAATGTACCCTATGTAATGTCACTGGCACTCTTCATCACGTGCTGAATAATTGTCAGCATATGCTTGACCGTTATGCATGGAGGCACAACAACATCCTCCAAGCCATACTGCTACGCATAAAAGCAAACATGGTAGGCAAAAACTGGTTTATGCTGATCTGGAGGGTGAGAATGTTAATGGCGGCACCATACCCCCCTCTGTACTTCCAATAGAGCAAAGACCGGATATTTGCTACTTTGATCAGAAAAAACAAGTGGTAGTAATTGAACTCACTGTCCCTTTTGAGACCAATATATATGATGCACACAACAGGAAGGAAGACCGTTATGCCGGTCTTATCCATGATCTACAAACAGTTGGGTGGCGACCAAGACTGGTCTGCCTTGAAATTGGCTCAAGAGGGTTGATCACCCCTGAAAATAAATCTAGATTAAAATTGATCATGGGACTGTGTAACATTAAAGTCAAGTACTCTGAACTCAGAGATGCTGTTGTCAAATCAGCACTCATGGGATCATACGTAATTGTTTATAGTAGGAAGGAACTAGGGTGGCATACACCCCAATACATGAATGTGTGAAGATGTATAATTTGCAGAGGAGTTTGCAGAGGAGGGCTAAAGTGTACCTTTTGATTGTGGTTATTGTTGCAAATGCCTTAGATTAGTGAAATTGGATATATTGAATATTACGACGGGACCTTATATTTAACTTTACATTCTAGTTATCATTTTATTTTGATAATTGTGTATTGAATATTGATACTGATGTTTTTTTTTAAGTAGTTCACTCACACTATTTATAAACTTGGGATTAATTCATTATGTTTAATTTTAGTAATAAAGTTCATTTGTAATTAAAGTTGGATAGTTTGTATAAGGATGAATAAATATGATTATATAATATGAATTAAATACAATCCTTTAATTTTGGGGATATTGGAAAAATGTAAGTGCATCAATTTTGAATAGTAATTTATTAGAAGGCTTTTGTATATTATATACTCACAAATTGAGATTGAAATGGCCTTGTACGTTTATGACATTTGTTTTCCCCTTTTTCGTTATTCTAGACATAATATAGTTTATCTTGTGTAAAGTGCATTTTGTAATACAATTTGGAAAGTTTTTATAAGGATGAATATATATGATTATACATGTATGAACAAAACACAATCCTTTCAATGTCGGGGTATTGGAAATATAAGCGTATCAACTTTAAAATAGTAGTTTATTAGAAGGCTTTGGTATATTATTCATGAATTGAGATTACAATGATATGTATGTCTATGACGTTTGGTTTCCTTCTTCCGTCATTTTCCCCGCTTTCTGTTGCTACTTTTCCTTCTCCTACCTACATCCTTTATTTTCGAGCCCTGCCATTGGCATTTAGTATTTTATACTTGCCATGCCAAGGACCTGGGCGCTCTAAACTTACTTTACCTGCTATATTATATATTTAATTCATGTTATACATATAATGTAGATTTTCCATCTGTATTGTGCTTATTACGTTCTATGTATTGTATATATTGTAACGCGCCACGGCGCATATATTCAATAAGTCTGTAATTAAGACTAGCAACACTTACATTATCGTAATATTTTGATTGTGAACTTGAACCTTTGGCTCGAAATGGAAGATTAATAAGAGTGGATTAATTTACATACCAGGTAAAGTTATAGATTAGTAGCGTTGACATTGTTAATGATTGAATATGATTATTGTGATGATAAATTGGAAATTAAGTGTCTTCTTGTTGTAGTCGATTTTATGCATTCCGAACTGCAATACAGTTGATTTACATAGGCGCTGCGTTGTACGACGCACAGCACAATTTATTCGCATAGGCTAACTTTAGATTTGAAGCTTTCTGAAATGTTCCTTAAATCCATCTTTATTGTCAAATGTTATGACAATGTTATATATTGGATAGTTTAGAATGATATGTGTTACACAGCATGTGAATAGTTCGGAAGCTATACTTTGTTGTTGAAGGATAGAAATTAGCATGTTTATTATTGTAGTTACACTTTTAGCGACTCCAAAACACACGATATGCAAATTACGCATTTAAGCTCATTTGCATACGAGCGTCTTTCGGAGCTAGTAATTGATTAGAAATTACCTTTATTTGTAGTGTTCTGCTATATAAATGTAACGCATGAAATGAATCATAACTTATATGATAGATAATTGAATCGTTAAGAAGGTTAGGTACGTGAATTGATGTATTATGTATAGATGAGCTAGAAATAAGAGATTTTGATAGGAATTTGTGCATGATTATTTACTTGAAACGGACTCGGTTAGCGAGCGGCGCGCGTATGCGTTTAGTGGAATGTACACGGTTCAATTGTGTTTGCTAGTTGTGGATTTCGATTAAATTATAACTCAAGGAATGAGTTAAGTGCTTGGAAATACGGCTTGTATGATAGCCAGGGAAATATTGAATTATATGGTGAAGTTGATATGAGAATAAGTGATGAAGTCTTTGTATAATTGGATATATTCGGCAAATAAAACGAGCCGGTTTGGTATCTTTCCACTACGCGCGCACGCACTCTCGCATCATAGGTTGCTTTCCTCTTAGTACGCATAAAGTGCTTATATAGAAGTGCATTTCTTGGATCACGAGCTTTTGGCCGCGAGGCCATACACGAGAGCTCCTCCTGGCCGCGAGGCCTACACGTAGCTCTCAGCTCGAACACTCGCAAAACCTCTCCCTTTGGAGCTTGCGAGACTTAGTACTTTAGTCCCACATCCAAAAGGTATTATAAGTATTGCTTAGTTAATTGATATAAAGTCACGAAAGAACGTGTACTTAAGCATTAGCCTTTTATTATAAAATAATACAAGTCACGAAAGAACGTGTACTTGTCACGAAAGAAAGTGTAATATATAAAGTATTGCTTAGTTTTCCCCTGTAGTAGGTTATAAATACAAGACGTAGTGTTATAAGATACTTCATCGTTTGATCAATTATAGTATACCAGTGGCGATAGGGACTTGTAATTATATTTGAATAAATATTGTTTTTATATTCTTTTGGTTCAAACTGAAATCTTTGTCCACACACCTTGTATATGATCGTATCTGAACGGGAGACTAGATCGTGACAGATCGTGTCACCTGAAATTGACCAATCGTGACCATATCGCATCCAAGCGCACCAGATCGCACCAGAACGTATCGACTCTCATCACCTCGTATCCAAACCTGAAATCTCAGAGAAGTTCCACGATCAGCTACAAATGGCCAATCGTGGCGTTCGTAACGGATCGCACGACAGTGGGAACGCCGCATAAGGTCATATACGATTCTTTCTGGTTCTGACAACATTCTGCGGCTCATTATACCCGCCTAGTTCAACATCACGAACCGCAGGGGAGCCTCTACGGGTGCAGTTCGTTATTCCGAAGGTTCGTTATTCCGAAGGTTCGTTATTCCGAAGGTTCGTTATTCCGAAGGTTCGTTATTCCGAAGGTTCGTCATTCCGAACACGCAAATTTCCTATACCTGAGTGTTCGTTAATCCGAAAATGAAATAGGGTTCGTTAATCCGAACATTTGTTGCATTATTCCGAAGGTTCGTTATTCCGAAGGTTCGTTATTCCGAAGGTTTGTTTTTCCGAAGGTTCGTTATTCCGAAGGTTCGCTATTCCTAAAATGAAATCGGGTTCGTTATTCCGAAGGTTCGTTATTCCGAAGGTCCGTTATTCCGAGGGTTCGTTAATCCGAAGGTTCGCTATTCCTAAAATGAAATCGGGTTCGTTAATCCGAAAATGAATTTGGGTTTGTTATAATGCTATAATTTCATATAAAGAGATAAAATAAACTTACATGTTTGATTGGTCTGGCCATGGGAGGGAAAGGGGGAGGGGTATGCTTAATGCAGGCTGTTTTCGGAATAACGAACCCGATTTTATTTTCGGATCAACGAACCTTCGGAATAACGAACCTTCGGAATAACGAACCTTCGGAATAACGAACCTTCGGAATAACGAACCTTCGGAATAACGAACCCGATTTTATTTTCGGATCAACGAACCTTCGGAATAACGAACCTTCGGAATAACGAACCTTCGGAATAACGAACCTTCGGAATACTTAAACTAGTAAATTATGTAGTTAAACAAACAGTTGACTGTTTGTTTAACTACATAATTTACTAGTTTAAGTATATTTTGGGGTAAAAGATACTGACTAAAACTCGTCCCTTGATTCAAGATGACAACTTTCCAGATGGATTTGTTAAAATCATTTCCAGCTTTTCTTGTCATCATCTCTTCATTCGGATATGGTGATATGATGTTTGCTCACGGCCTAGGTAAGTGTTAGACATAATTGTTGTAAACTCTTTCTTCTAAGAAGTGTGCTGCACCCTTAATTTCTTATTCAGACACCATCTTATATCATCAGTCCAAGCTATTGTTCGACGACCTCAACCACGTTTTCCTTTAATTCATATTCTGAGTATTTGTTGCTCACACCTTCAGTTCTCCTAACGATGTGCCCAACGTACTATTGTTTTATTTCCACATTTCCCCTTCGGATAACTAAGTCTGTACCAATTTTGTTTATAATCCAAACATTTGTCTTTGTATCTTTCCATACCGCCTGCATGAGCCTTCCGTAGCACACTATCTCAAAGTATAATTATTAGACATTTCAATTGTGTTTAGAATTTAACATACACATCAATTATATTACAATAGCAACAGTGTTACTGAGGCATAAACAAAATGACTGAGTTATACCACCAATAAAACAGCGACACCAACAACCACAACCCTGGTTAGTACGCATATTGACAACCAAAAAATGTAATGCTATTAGAACAACCCTTATTTTGTGTACTAGTAAACTTAGCTTGCACATCGGTTATGAGAGGCATTAATCACATTTGGGGTGTTTCACAAAGATCCGAAGTCGAACTTAACACTAAGTTCGACTTAAAAATTATGGAAAGCCATTTGTAGCTTCAGAATCAAACATATTCAACAGCTCAAATGCGAATATTTTAAACTTTCCACAAAAGTTCACATTAATAACTTGAAGTCTCTTTGATAAAAGAAAATGTTAAAGGGATTGGACAGTTTGGGTTTAGAGGGCGCTTCTAGAAATACTTAATTTGTAAGGTAATGGGAAACTGAGTGTAATATTTGGATAAGCAGGCAATTTTGAAGTTAAAACAATCTTTATTGTATCAAAATCGGTTCAGAAAGAGCTAAAATATCAATTAATATATCGGTTTGGAATAAATGTGGGACCCACATTTATCCTCCAATTTAAGAACAAATATATATGATGCCTACACTTTTTCGAAATTTTACCAAGTGGCTTTTTGAAAAGTTGTAATTGATCTCTCTATTGAATCATGATTTGAGCAAATCATCACATTCACAATTTTTGCAAACAAATTGTTGAAACCAATACGTTTTTAGGAAGCGCCCTTTTGTGTTTTAACTGCTGCTTTTTAAATTCATTTCAAAGACTTTATATTCTGCAATCAATAACTAAATCAGTTACAAAAAAATATGGATAATAATATAGAACATAAGGTATGCAAACAGTATACATAATATAAACCGAGCACAAAAAGTAACTACCCCCCTAAACAACAGCTCATAATTTCATAACCAAGAATCGTGTCAAGATATTGTCTTGCCAAAATATTAATATGATAGTTCGGAAAACAATGTGTAAAAATCAGAGGGAACCATTAATTCATGGTTGAGTAAGCACACATTTAGAGAAAAAAGTCATAGTTTAAAGTAATATTAATATTGCAGCTCATTAACTAATAAGAAATTTCAAATTGCACTGCTTTTCTATTGCAATTAATGTATTTAACCACATAATTATGCCATTACAAAATCGAAATGGACGCAATTTCAATCAGTATTGTTTCATAAACCATAATTAATGCATTTAGTTGCATGTGCTGTTATGCAACAATGTACAGGCATGCGCAAGTTCTTGCGACTTTCGAAATCGGGTCATTTTATCTTTAATCTGTGCTTACTTAGTTATGAAGTGATGGATATCTCTGATTTTTACGTATTGTTTGTCTTACTATCATATAAATAGTGTGATAAAAGTACATCTTGAAACACCTATAGGTAATGAAATTATGAGTAGTTGTCTAGAGGGTAGTTACTTTTTGTGTTCGGTTTAGAACAAAACTACATTAATAACTTGAAGTCTCTTTGATAAAATAAAATGTTAAAGGGATAGTACAGTTTTGGGTTAGAGGGCTGATATAATTTTCTTCATCATCCGTCACATTTGGCACTTGTCAAAAAAGTTACAAGATCCTTTTAAATTATTAGCAGAACACTATCGTTCCCATGTTTGTACTAATATCTGTTTATATTAGCCAAAATTGATAATTTGTATGCTCTCAAAGTACGCAGATTAAAACCTGTCACGCGATATATACAGCTTTACACAATAGTTGCAATAAAACTGTATGATTCATTATTTACTTTCTGTTTATTGGACAATTTGAAGTAACGAAGCATAACCTTTGTACATATATAGTCCACAATAATTAATTTCATTGGAGATGATATTGATGACGCCTCCTCAAGATGGTCAAATATTGACAATGCTTTTTTCTATTTCAATTTAGAATGATACAGCAAATAGATAACAATGGCATTTGTTTGGTCGGAAGCGGCAACAAAATAATTGAAGCAGTCTAGACGTTTTGATCGGGATTAAAGTCCAGGGAAACCGTATTGTGTTTTTAGGTTAAAGGGGTAGTTCAGTATTGGTAGAGAAGGCGCCGCACAACACAATGTTTGTGTGAGGTTATGAAAAACCTGAGTGTCAAATGTGAAAGAAAATGCGATTTTAATGGCAGAATAAACTTTATTTGGTCAAAATCGGTTCAGAATTGGCTGACATATCCATAAATAAATCAGATCGTAATGAATTTGTGCCCAAATTTATTCGATGATTTAAACAAAAAATACAAAAAATGCCTACACTTTTTCCAAAAATTTCAAGAGCGGGTTTTAAATAGATGTTGATGGTCTCTCTATTTAATCATTATTTCAACAAGACATCAAATGCATAATTTGGTATGGAAAAAAAGGTTGAAACCAATGCCCTTTTAGAGAGCGCCCTCTTGTGTTTTAATGGCTCTTTTTAAAATGATAACAGGCTTTTTACTTTTATAGTCGTTTGTTAATTTATATACCTTTCGAGCATGGTGGAGTTATAACTTATAGTTTGTAATGTTACTGTGCAGGTTTTGGTTACTAAAGTTCAGCCTTACCAAAACTATACTACCCCTTTAACTTGTATTATTTCTGATCAGTTTCCCTCAGTTTAAATATAATTCATAAAACAAAGCTGCATAAGTTATGTTATTCTACTCCCATTTCCCTAAGTGGATTTCATATCCTTTCTGTTTTTTTGTTCAGGTATGTTATAGCCTCTGACCAATGGAAAGTTATTAAAGGTGTTTCAGAAACGAATGACCGTCATATTATAGACTTTCTAGCTCATTCGGCAATTAATTGGTCTAGCAATAATGAGGTTTGGATTCGAATCAGGGGAAACCATATGTTCTCTGTTCATTTGAATTTGTTATACATATTTCTATATTTCGAAAGGGTAATGGTTTCCATCCGACCTTTTCTAAATGGAAATTGGCAACATATAAGTCAACTAAGCAATATGTTTGAAGTTTTGGTAGAGTTAACCGGATAAAACTTGCCACGCGATGTATAAAGTTAAACAAACTACTTGCAATAACACTTTGAATAACAATTTTACTTTTAGTTTAAAAAGGACATTATGAAGTAACGAGCGCCCCCTTTGTACAGAATGATGCCGAAGTAACTTATTTGTTAGGAGATGAAATTATGAAAGGTTAAAGGCCCTGCCTGCATCAAGATCATATGTTTAAAGGGATAGTTGAGTTTTGGTAAGAGAGTAAAGTTTTGGTCAAACTGAATTTTATTAACCAAAACCTGCACCATTACATTACAAACTAATAGTTATAACTCAAAAGGAATGCAACATTACAAATGACTTAGTAAAGATCCTGTTATCATTCAAAAAGAGCCGTTTAAACTCAAGAGGGCGCTCTCTAAACACTCATCGGTTTCAACCATTTTAAATAAAATATTGTGCATCTGATGTTTTGTTGAAATAGTGATTACATAGAGAGATAATCAACAATTATTTAAAAACCGCTTTTGTAAATTTTTGAAAAGAGAAAGCAATTTTGTTTTCATCTTTTTAACGGCTGGTTCAAAATTATCGAATAAGTTTGGGGCCCCACATTTATTACAAATGGTTGTGTTTATGGATATTTCAGCCATTTCTGAACCAATTTTGATCAAATAAAGTTTATTCTGTAATTTAAATTGTATGCTCTTTTGAATTTGACACTCAGTTTTTCATTATCTCGCAAAAATATTATTTTCTGTCGCGCCCTCTATACCAAAATTCAACTATCACTTTAAGTGTTGATGATATCGATGGTACGTCCTCTAGTTGGTCAAATATTTGCAAATTTATTTCAATTTACAATGATACATACAACAAACAAAAATTGTTATTTCAGGTTTCTTTGCCTAACTTCGTACACATGCCTATAAGGAATATGAAAATGGAACGTTCCATATTTTGATCTTGTTCGTGTAATTTGTCCTCTAATTTTGCCTTCTAGATGGCTATGTAGCTGCTTATTAATGTACTAATATCATTAACTAATTATTTATGTTCTACAGAAAATATATAAAAGGGTTATTCAGTCTGTTGTAAGCTGTAGCAAACGAAGAATTAGCAATATACAGGTATCGAGATGCGAATCCCGGGGAAATGGTATTTGATGTGTTATTTCAACTTATATTATATGTTTCTTTTCGCTTTGCATCATACCTATTCTAAATGAGAATTGTAAAAAAAGAAGTTAACCAAGCAATGTGTTCGAAATAATGTTTGAATTAACCTCATAAAACTTGTCACGCTATATCCAAAGAGCTATTATAATGCTGGCGTCAAACTAGATTCAAATCCTCTGTTCGATGCCGCCACGGTCAACTATGCAACAAATTTGCTAATTTGAGTTGGGCCTAAATCTTTCTTGCAGGAGGAAACAAAATGATGTTTCTGTTGATTACAAACGCATTGGCACATTTCAAAGCAAGTTGTGCTTTCTTATTCAAATCACTTTTTGCAAACCCGAACTCAACTCATTCCAGTGTTTCTCGATATTATAGATAGCAAGTGCGCGCGAAATAAGAAATGCGTACAATTGAAAGTTGGGGTTCCAGAGCTGCGCACTTTTGCGATATGTCTTATCAACAAGAGTAATATCTCAAGATGCCTATGTGTTGGCTGACAAGAAAACTACCTAAAAATTGTGTTTTACTGTATCTAAGGTAGATTTCCATGAAAATTACTAATAAAAACATATTTTCCGCGTCGGAAACCCAGTAAAATAAAAAAAAATCTACTTTTAAATTCACTTTAGTAATCCACGTAAAAAAATTGAGTCCGCGCGAAGAAAAATGACGTCATCTTTGTGACGTCACATGCAGGTAAACACAGTATAGCTCGGTCATAGACGTACACGCTGAGTGCAATACTCACGTTGACAGGGAGATATTATTTCGATTTTTATCAATATTTCCAAACATTTGTTAAAGTTTATATCATGGACGATCTACACTCAGATGTGTTGCTGCAAGCTGCTATGATTCATTTCTTAGGAATGTTCAGTTAAGCCTCAATTTACAAGCAAAAACGAGTTTGTTTTACTAGCAAGTGATAGGCTCTGCATGTAAACCATGCACGTTCATTCGTGTTGCGGTCTGCTTGTGATGTCATGATCCCGGTTGCACGTGCGCACATTCCCGCTCCGCTATTAATTACTTTTTTAGCAGCATGGAACGCCGATGCGAAAGCAAGCAAACAAGTTGCATGACATTTACTTTTTTTGCCCAACTTAAGGATTTCTTTGAAAAAAGAGTGTGGTATATCAATATAGGCACATATTTAAAGCTATTAACCTGAATCAAAGCCGGGATTTCACCATACCTTTAAAGTCAATTGTCGGAAATGTTTGGAAAGTGAGTTAAAGGCCCAGTCCCATATTAGCGATTTACACGGCGAATCGCAACGACTTGCAACGATTTATTAGAACGAATCGACTCGATTTAGCCACGATTTAACAACGAATAGGGACGAATTGTACGGCGACTCAGGACGAATATTCGTTCTTCGTCGTTGTTCGACGAGTCACTTCGTCCTTCCTTTGTCTTTAACCACCGCGGTGGAAAAATCGTTGCAGGAAAAAAGTTGCGGTCCCATATTGGCGATTTATACGGCGACTCGCAACGATTTATCATTCGTAGAGAAAATCGCTGAAGTCGTCGCGAGCCGTTGTAATTCGTTTCGAGTCGTTGTAATTCGTTCTTCGAACCGTTGCGCATCGCGAAGAACGCCATGAATCGTGTAAGCACAACGACAGTTTTGAGCCTGTTCAAAACAATCGCCATGCCACAACGATTTCCTCACATTCTTTTAAAGCCCGGCGCAGACAGCGCCGACTCGACCTGATCCGACTGGTTTTCAGTCAGGCTATAGTCAGTTTCGCTCAGTCGGAGCCGATCCAACATGTTTAGTCGGCCTCGAATGATCTCTGACTGCCACTTAACTGGCAAATCCGGAGTCCTGAGGCAGCACATATATGGTTAATCAGGCTGAAACAAGTCGGATCAGGTCGAGTCGGCTCTGTCTGCGCCGGGCATTATGGAACAATCGGGCAGTGCACAATAATTTGAACAATCGGACTTGCTTGAGTCAGTTCCACGGGTGTAGATCCGCCATTTAACAGGGGGATGATCTATTCATTCACCTCCGCCCCCTCGTGATGAATAGGTATTACGTAAGTCTCTAGGCCCATGGTCAGTTCAAAAACGGAAAGCGGCGATCTTCACAACGATGCGATACGAGTCGCACCGAATTGCAACGATGTGGAACGACTTAACACGAATATGCAACGATAAATACAATGATTTGTTGTGAAAATCGTCGTGGCGTGGCGATTGTTTTGAACAGTTGAAGACGGCGATTTGCCTCCACTTTCACGATTTTCTTCACGATGCGCAACGGTTTTGGGGGAGGAACCGATACGATGTAACACGATGCAACACGACCACGGCGATTTTCTCGAAAATTGACAAATCGTTGCGCATCGCCGTGTAAATCGCCAATATGGGACTGGGCCTTAACATTGCTTCAAAGAAGTATATTAATTCAAGAATTATCGAGTTTTGTTATTCCAATTCAAACAGGAAATACTTATATTTTCATTTTTCATTCGATAACGCGTCCATCAAGTGTACGAATACCCAACAAATATTTACAAACTAATGAACATTAATTTAATTATCTTGAAATTGCGAAATCTTTGTTTGTTAATCAGCTAGTCATTAGGTGATTTCAAGCATGTCCGGACTACTACCCCCTGGATAACCACCCCCGGACGATTACCCCCTGGACAACTACCCCCTCTAGGACAATTACCCCCCGGACAACTACCACCCGGACAATTACCCCCCTAGGACAATTACCCCCAAGACAATTACCCCCCAAGACAACTACCCCCAAGACAATTACCCCCCAAGACAATTACCCCCCAAGACATTTACCCCCCAAGACAACTACCCCCCAAGACAACTACCCCCGGACAACTTCCCCCCGGACAACTACCCCCCGGACAACTAGCCCCGGACAACTACCCCTCGGACAATTACCCCCCGGACAACTACCCCCCGGAAAATTACCCCACGGACAACTACCCCCCGGACAACTACCCCCCGGACAACTACCCCCAAGACACTACCCCCCCCCCCCTCCCCCGGAAAATTACCCCTAAGATAATTACACCCCGGTCGACTACCCCCTGGACAATTACCCCCTGGACAATTAAACTCCAAGACAATTACCCCCAAGACAATTACCCCAAGTCATCTTCAATTAATACCAGTGGCGTAGCGAGGGTCAAACGGATGGGGGGGGGGGGGGCACAACTGCCAGGTAGTGGAGCGATTTGGTGCATTTCCTAGGTTCTAGGACTACTACCCCCTGGACAACCACCCCCCGGACGATTACCCCCGGACAACTACCCCCCTAGGACAATTACCCCCCGGACAACTACCCCTAGAACAATTACCCCCCGGATAATACCACCCGGACAATTACCCCCTAGGTCAATAACCCCCCAAGACAATTACCCCCCATGGCAATTACCCCCAAGACAACTACCCCCCGGACAACTACTCCCCGGACAACTACCCCCCGGACAACTACCCCCCGGACCACTACCCCCGGACAATTACCCTCCAGACAATTACCCCCCCGGACAACTACCCCCCGGACAACTACCCCCCGGAATATTACCCCCCAAGACAACTACCCCCCGGATAATTACCCCCCGGACATCTACCCCCCGGAATATTACCCCCCCCCCCCCCCCCAAGACAACTACCCCCCGGACAATTACCCCCCGGACGATTACCCCCCAGAAAATCACCCCCCGGTCGATAACCCCCCGGACAACTACCCCCCGGAATATTAACCCCCCCCCAGACAATTACTCCCCCCCCCCCCCTCTTCCCCCAAAGACAATTACCCACCAAGTACCCACCAAGACAACCACCCCAAGACAAAATATGTGACCGCTCAGGCCGGTAGCTTGGATTTGTCAAGGGTGTGGGTTCGGGCTTTGGGGGTGCGTATTTGCAAAGACGGGACCAAGACCACTTGTTGAGTCGTGTAAGTGTGAGTGTGGGGGGGGGGGGGGGGGGGGTCCGTCGCTGATTTAGACCACTGTTTTAGTTTTGTAAGCAGGGAGTTGGGGGCGTCAAATGTCAATTGGACCGATCGCTGCCCGAGACCGAGAACGATAAAAAGTGGACCTTTCTGAATGGGGGGTATATACGCACCCCTATGCTACGGGACTGCCAATGCACGAATATACTGCAGACATCGTACGATATCCCAATCCGAAATGTAGGTAAAAAGATTGTGCGGCATCCGGTGCATTTGTGACCTATGCATATCACATGTTTTATGTTTTTCGGCCAATTTCGTAAGCTTTTCATTCGTTTCAATAAGCGTGTCATTCAATTTCACGAAATTGAGCTGAAGGCTTACAATTTTGGTTCAAAATTGCATTATGTTCATACGATTTAGGTCTCCGATCAAGTGATTTACCACATTTAGCATTCAATTTTAAAAAACACGCTATTTGCATTCAATCGCGCCAACGGATTTCCCGGAGGGCGGTATTACGTAATCACGAATTTACTCGAAATCGAAATACGTTTTAAATCGAATGCATACAAAATGTTTCCGAATGATCAATATATTGAATTATAATGCTAAAAAACGATTTTGAACTACTAAATGCAACTGCAGTAACGAAATTGGCGAAATTGAATGCACACAATGCACCCGGGGGACGCGAAGGGGGGGACATGCCTCCCCCCCCCCCCCCCCCCCCATACATTTAGAAGTGGAGGTGATTGTCCCTCGCACTTTTTAATATGCATACATTATGTATGTTTGATTCCATAGCTTGAGCTACGTATCATATAATACTACTGTCTAGGATATGCACCAAATCGCTCCACTACCTCGCAGTTGTGCCCCCCACCACCCCCCCCCCCCCCCATCCGTTTGACCCTCGCTACGCCACTGGTCTTAAGGGAAGATGACTTGGGGTAATTGTCCAGGGGGTAATTGTCCAGGGGGTAATTGTCCAGGGGTTAGACCGGGGGGTAATTATCTTGGGGGTCATTTTCTGAGGGGGGGGGGGGGGGTGGTGTAGTGTCTTGGGGGTAGTTGTCTTGGGGGATAGTTGTCTTGGGGGGTAATTGTCCGGGGGGTAATTGTCCGGGGGGAAGTTGTCTTGGGGTAGTTGTCTTGAGGGGTAATTGTCTTGGGGGGTAATTGTCTTTGGGGGTAATTGTCTTGGGGGGTAATTTTCTTGGGGGATAGTTGTCCGGGGGGTAGTTGTCCGGGGGGTAGTTGTCCAGGGGGTAATTATCCAGGGGGTAATTGTCCGGGGGGTAGTTGTCCGGGGGGTAGTTGTCTTGGGGGTAGTTGTCTTGGGGGGTAATTGTCTTGGGGGGTAATTGTCTTGGGGGGTAATTGTCTTGGGGGGTAATTGTCTTGGGGGGTAATTGTCTTTGGGGGTAATTGTCTTGGGGGTAGTTGTCTTGGGGGGTAATTGTCTTGGGGGGTAATTGTCCTTGGGGGGTAATTGTCCGGGTGGTAGTTGTCCGGGGGGTAATTGTCTTAGGGGGGTAGTTGTCCGGGGGTAATCGCCTGGGGGTGGTTGTCCAGGGGGTAGTTGTCCTAGAACCGATTTCAAGTATATGGTGTTGATGTTAGTGTTAGTGTTGAGGAGGAAAATTGGCCTCTAATTTGAGCCTTAACTCCGGCATGCAGATTAAGAGGAGGACACGAACTTTACGAAAACGATCATACCAAATCGCTATCAACCTTAATATCGATATTGTTGAGTCAACACCAGACAAATGTCACCCCAACCCCCCTAAAATGGTGACGAAAACTCTTACATGGTTACGAATTAGAGAGCAAACCGTAATAAAGACTTATTACCACATGCCAGTATTTGATACCATAACTAGAAGTAAATATTCACTTGATCGATACGATGTTATAGTGGATATTCCCTATTTTTAGTGGAATTCATAACTAAACTTGCAAGAAACGTGCGCGACTTTCTAGAAATATTGAATGCCCGCCGCGGTATCTGGGCGGAAAACTCATCGCTAGTGGTTTTCATAGCCGACGATGAAGGCATAAATTACAGTGGCAGTACGACAAGTGCCGACGAACAAGGAAGGAATGTGAGATGTAGTTCTATGCAATTAAATTTGTCACGTGATCAGTGAATGATCGGTGGCCGAGTGGGTTAAGTCGCACGTGTGTCATGTTAAACACGAATTGTTAGAAGTGGGTTCGAGTCCCCGATGTAGTCAATTCTGTTTATTTTAGCCAAATATCAAAACAAAATTATCGTAGAGCTTTTAGCGCAATTATATGTTTACTGTATTAAAATACCATTTAATTTTTTGTTATTATATTAATAACAGTTTTAAAATATGACAAGACAAGATCAATACAAAATTTCAAAGATGTATAAACAATTCCCGGTGTATACTAAGTCTATTTAAGGTAGCATGTATTTAAAGATTTGTTTAAAACATGGAAGCTACAATGTAGAACGTATAATTATTTAGAAAAAAACATTCTGGTTTTAATTTTGCAAGAATCACTGGAAATAACCACCTCTGTATGGTATTGTACATGTGGCTCGACAGAAGCACCTACCCATTTACACGGGTCAATTAAGCATTGATGTCCGACAAGTAAAATTTCACAACTTATCTAGGTTGATACCCTTTTTACATGCTCAGGCTAACGAAAACACCACCATTTCAGTTAAGAATTGTGATTTTAATGCTGAGATAGGCCAACTGTCAATCCCACTTAACAGTAACACTAACACCCGAACTGAACTGGAAATGGTTTTAATTTCGATCCCTTAGGGATTAGTGTTCTCTATGGAGTTTTGCATATAGAGTCTCAACACTAACACCATTTGGCTGGTTAGCAGACGACGCTAAACACCAGCTACAACGTGGCACTGCCGGAAATACGTCACAAAATAGAGGTCAAACCTCTAACACCTACTTATTTTAAGTACAGTGTTAATGCTACCGTTAGTGTTGACTAAACACTAACACTTGATCAACAACATCTACGATAGTACATTCACATATAACAATAAACACCGCCTGCCGGAAACGGAAGTTTGTATTACGGCGAAATTCGAAGTCAATCTGTTAACACCATCCTAACACTAAGTCATTTCAAGTATGGTGTTTAAGGCCGATGTTGGTGTATAATAAACACTAACACCGGCCTTAAACACCATACTTTAAATCACATATTGGCTTCACTTGGCGGCATCGAAGTTACACACTGATTTATGACGGCTCAATAATCTGCGGATCAGACGGCGAGTGGAACGAGATTGGGAGTCTTCCCAGCTGTAGAGCTGATGGATCCACAGGGGGTAAATCATTACAGGTTAAAGGGGGCGGGATCATAACAATAATACATTTATTTTTTTACAGAAATATAATTTGCAATAAATCATATAAATATGCTATTAGAATAACATAGGCTATAGTCTGCAACCATGGGCTATACAAATATGATTTCGATAAAATGTACCTCTGGTTATTTATCTATATTCAAGTTTTCCCCCTCTTTAGCATTATCACTCGATTGTTTCTTCCCCTTTTTCATTTTTATCTTTTTGTGGCGAGGGGGGGGGGGGGGGGAAACGATATGTTTGCCCCCCCCCCCCAAATATTTTCATTGGGGGTAACTGCCCCCTACCACCCCATAGCTTTAATTCAAATGCACATCCGATAAGGCAAGACAGTTAGTTATTAGATTCGAGCCCTTTTCATAATGCAAGAATGATAAAAACAAATAAACGCCACTTTTAATAAAGGATTTGTGGGTCAATTTCGTAAGTTTGCCAAACAAATTTATTCTATGTGCATCAACTCCGCCCATTCTGTCGCCGCTGCTGTATTTTGTAGTATAAATTCGTGTTTTATCATTTCATATACATGTCATTTGAACACATTTTGTTAGTATTCGATTTACAAACGTATTTATAATTCGCAAATTGTCACCCACTTGACATGGAAATGAAGACCAATGGGGAATTCTCATGACCTGTACTACAACTTTTAGTCTCGGAATTCACCGTTTGTTATTAAAAGAAAACTAATTAATAATGGAGGAAATAGCATTTTGTCCATTACTTACATACGCACAAACAAGCATTCATACTTACATACATACATGCATACACACGTATATACTGTACATACATGTATAATTTACAAATTGGTGATGTTAATTATCAACAATTGTCTAAATGTAGTTAGAAGATTAGGATTTGTATACAGATGTAAGTTTCGAATGATAGTGCATTAATATAAATCGTTACATTTAAAGGGATAGTTGAGCTTTGGTATAGAGGGCGCTACAAAAAATATTGTATTGTGAGATAATGATAAATTCGAAAGACCATACAATTTTAATGACAGAATAAACTTTATTAAATCAAAATCGGTTCAGAAATGGCTGAAATATCCACCAAAAAATAACCATTTGTAATAATTGTGGCGCCCCATAATTATTCGATTATTTTGAACCAGCCGTTAAAAAGATTTTTAAAATGCATCCTTTTTTCAAAAAGTTACATGTAGTTGTTCATTATCTCTCTATCTAATCACTATTTCAACAAAACATCACATGCACAATATTTTATTTAAAATGGTTAAAACCGATGAGTATTTAGAAAGCGCCCTAGTTGAGTTTTAACGGCTCTTTTTGAATGATAACAGGCTTTTTTACTTAGTCATTTGTAATTTTGTAGGGTGTGCCACAATTGATGTCCCTCCATATAGTGCAGCACATGGGCGTCGATCTGTAATTGATACCCATTCATCAGGGGGGATGATGATCTATCCAGTCATCCCCCTGATGAATATGGATTACGTAAGTATCGACGCCCATGGTGCAGCATAAAGGCTGTAACTTAGTGGAGGAAAGATTTTATGACAAAAAAACACCTATTCATCTCTTTACTGTGGGCGATATCTCAGCTGTTACTGGATGAAAGTCTACGTAACCGAATTTTCGCTGTTTTCAGCAGTTTTCATGTTGTGCTTAAAACTAACTATACCGGAAGTACCAAGGACACACTAGTGAAAGAAAATAATAAATCAACTTTAAAAAGGAAGAATGTTGGCTATGAAATTAAAAAGGCAAACTAAAAGTTCTATTGAGATTGCACAGTTGCTTGACCGTAGTGGGTCCAACCGATGGTAGGCTAACGAAAAACAACCTGGTCCCACCTCTTTCGCGAACAAAAGGGGGCGTGGTCGGAAAACAAAACTGACTGCTGCAGATAAGCAACAAATCCAAGCTATGATAAAGGGAACCAGTTGGAAGGAGCCATCAAAAATTGGCAAAACTTTTGAATAAAAGTGACAGGAACATAAACCGAGTTTGCAGTCACAACAATTGTTAAATAAAACATTTCATGTCCTATTAAAAATATATAAAAACACTATATAATTATGCGGAGGGACATCAATTATGACACACGGTATATTCTTTTCGATCATCGTAGTGTAATGGTGCATGTTTTGGTTTCTAAATTTCAGTTTGACCCAAACTGTACTCTCTTTACAAGAACTCAACTATCGCTTTAAGCGAGAAAACAACAAATATGGTTGTTAATAGTCTTCATGGTGCTGTGGTAATTCGAATGAAAATCTGTGCAATTTGAATGAGCACGTTTGAATTTGAATGCTCCAAGATAAGGATTATCTTTGTTTGTGAATTTGAATGCTAATAGTGTGTTTTTTTTAGTATAGAATGCTAAAAGTGGTAAATCACTTGACCGGAGAGATGAATCGAATGATAGAGTTAAATGCACTTCTGAACCACAATGTCAAGCCTTCAGCTTAAGTTTGCGAGATTGAATGACACGCTTTTCAAAACGAGTGAAAAGTTTATGAAGTTGGCCGGAAAACCCTAGAGTACAACATTTACGAAAGTGCAGATTGTAGGTTGCATTTGTATTACATGTAATTAAATGAAATGGTTTGTCAATACCCGTGATTTATATTAAATTACATTATATTTTTTATATTATTTCTGTACTCCGGAATAACGTGTCCTTTTTATTATCTGTCACTAAGATTTCTCCGATTTTACAAAATGTATTTTTGAACAAATTCTACATGAAATGATCAGTTTCTCACAATTGTGTGTTCTTGTTCCAGATTGTCCGCCGATAACACTGGTATATGACCTTCCGTCTTCCATGAGTGTAAGTGTGTCACACTACGGACCAGGGGGCGTGGCCACCTTTTCCTGTGACCCGGGTTACACACTGGTTCATGACGGCTCAATAATCTGCGGATCAGACGGCGAGTGGAACGAGATTGGGAGTCTTCCAGGATGTAGATCGGGAGGATCCACAGGGGGTAAATCATTACAGGTTAAAGGGGGCGGGATCATAACAATAATACATTTAATTTATATATACAGAAATATAATTTGCAATAAATCATATAAATAGCATATAAGAATTCCACACACACACACACGCACACACACACACACACACGCACACACACACACACACGCACACACACACACACACACACACACACACACACACACACACAGTGAAGTCGAATCGAAATGCAAAACCTTCACAACTCATGATTATTACTACATTATTACTATTGGTAGCAGCATGCATGCAGCCGCGGCCATTAGAGTACAACTGATCCCCATTCCACGGGCGTAGCGATTTACGTAATACCTATTAATCAGGGGGGGGGGGTGAATGAATAGATCATCCCTCCAGTTGAATGGGTATCAATGACATGTCTACGCCCGTGCCCATTTGTCAGGATAGAAATTTATTTGTTATTTAATGTAAGAAAGAAATTGCTAATATACAAATACTGGAGGTTTCCTTTAATTAGAATGTGCCTTTAACGTAGGGGGTAGCGTAATGCTTTGTTTAGACCCAATCAGCCAAGTCAGCTGGTAGCATTGATAGTTGAAGGGGGCCCGGCTAGAATAGTGAAGTGTATAAAGTTGTTGTGCAACAGTCCTTTGTTTAGATTCAATCGGCCAAGTCAGCTGGTAACCTTGGTAATTTAAGCGGGTCCGGCTAGGGAAGTCAAATGTAGAGTTGTTGTGTAACAGTCCTTTGTTTAGACTCAATCAGCCAAGTCGGCTGGTAACCTTGGTAATTTAGGCGGGTCTTGGCTAGGGAAGTTAAATGTATAGAATTGTTGCGTAATAGTCTTTTGGCCAGACAAGGCTTTTTTATCAGAAAGGCCTTTATTTAGTCATTTAAACATGTTTAGTTTAGTTAGCTAGGTCAGGATTGGCACAGTCGAGAAAGTTCTGTTGTTTATAGAAATTGTTTGCATGTTATGTAATAGTCCTGTCTAGACGTCTTGAAAGCTATTAGGGCCTGTTTCTGAATTCCTAGGGCAGGTTTATATTGGTTATAGAGATATTTAAACCTGTTTAGTTCAGTTAGCTAGTTTATGGTTTGCACGATCGAGAAACTTCTACTGTCTATAGAAATTGTTTGCATGTTATGTAATAGCCCTGTCTAGACGTCTTAAAAGCTTTTAGGGCCTGTTTTTGAATTCCTATTGTGGGTTTATTGTTATGTAGAGATATTTTGCTTGCATGGTTGCCAGCTTGGCACATATTTTAAAGTAATTTGATTAGTTCGGAAATGGTATAAATAGAGGGGGAATCGAAGTAATCGGGGAGAGCACTTGAGTCAAGCAAGCAGTATAGATCTCCGTTAGGGGCAAACGTTTTCTCTGGGGGAATTCCACATCGAGGCGAGAGGCACGCCCCAACCGCGATAAACCATAAGCTCGCCTAGCCAAGTCGCCGTCTACTCAATCAAGTCAACACTGCGTGGGTCGAGTATGCAGCGTCGCGGACAACGCAATGTCTGGTAGCTGGTCTGAGGACCGGAGGACAAGCTAAGCTGAGAGGCCAAGTCGGCGTGGGCTACCAAGGGACAGTCAAGCGGCCCTGCTCAGACTGACGAGGACACGGACGACGGACGGGTCGGCAGACCAGGGCGACGACGGCGGCACCGAACTGAGGATCGCCAGATCACAGTTATGTAATTTTTGATTATTCATACCATTCTGTGAACACTAGAAATTATGTTTGAAGATTAAACTTATTTTTGAAACGTTAAACGTTCTTCTCGATGTGTTCTTTTCTGAGGTCTAGAGTAGCAGTAGAAAACAAAAACAAAAAAAAGTCACCCACGTGACAATTTGGAGGTCCCACCGAGACCCTACTGCTACTTGATCAGAAAAGATATACATTTAAAATTCAGATATTTAATGACCTCATGTATACATTTTGATGACGCGTTCATACATTTGTACTGAGTTCGTACATTGAGTATGCGACACGTTTATATGACACAGGCAATGTTGAATTGTGCTTGTTGATGTATTATTCATTTATGCTGTTGCCCCAGATACATGCTATTTACATTAACGTATATATTGCGTGAATGCTTAAATGTTTAGAGACTGTTATTAGTCAGTCCCATATTATTATGCTAGCTTGCTAGCCGTTTATGGCTATAGTTGTGTGAGGTGTTACTCCCCAAGGCTACGTCCTTGGTGCCTTTAGATTAGCTATAAAGGCAGGTATATGTGGGAGTCTTGAGCTGTGTGGCGTATTTAGCAGATTCCCGTGTCCAAGGTTACGCCCTTGGTGACGCCTTTTAGTTTAAAGGTGTGTGCTTTATAGATTCCAGTATTCGAATTTGACTGTGATTCGTTAGAAGGTGAATTCCAGCTGTTTGAGTGGTTGTATACTCGCTGGGAGATACAATTTGTTGGTACGCTTGCTAGAAGGTACCGACAGTTTAGCATTGGGTTGCTAGGCATCAGAGCTGGTGTTACCTTGTTCATAGACTTTGTCGGGCTAGTTGATTTGCTGGCAGGGTTGGAATCTATACTTTTAGACAGTATGTCTAGTGTTGAGCAGGCTAAAGAGTTTTCTGCCCTTGGCAGAGAGATGGGCCTTAGCGGTGGTGCATTAAGCAGCTTTGTTTCGGAGCGTTGTCAGGCACTTGAAAAGAAGTGCGAGGCAGAGCGCGAGGACGAAGCTCGCGAGCATGAAGCTCGTGAAAGGGAGAAGGCACGCGAACATGAACTTAGGATGGCGCAATTGCGTGAAGAAGAAGGAAGAGATGTAGGTAATGCCCAGTTGGGTGGGATAAAGTTAAAGGTAGGGCGATTTGATGATGCTCGTGACCAGTTTGATGCCTATATTACAAAGTTTGAAATGTTGATGAAAAGTCAGAATGTCCCTTTAGGCCTTTGGGTATTACATTTGATTTCTAATCTGACAGGAAAGGCCTTGGATGTGGTGAACAGGATGAGTGTTGATGACCGTGAGAAATATGGCATAGTGAAAAGTGAGTTATTGTCTTATTATCATCTCACGGAAGAGGGGTATAGGCGGAAATTCAGGTCCGCAAGACCGTATAAGTCTGAACGCCCGAAGCAGTTTGCAACCAGAATGAAGGGTTACTTTGATTATTGGGTAGAGGCTGCTGAGATAGAGGATACTACAGATGCGTTAGGTGATTTGGTTTTGCGTGAGCAGTTCGTGCTTGGCTGTCCTAAGGAAATAGTTCAGTTTGTTAAGGAACGCAAATGCGAGAGTTTCAGTGAGGTGGTTGACTGTGCTGAAGTCTATGTAGCTGCCCATGGTCCCTGGGTATTCTCCGATGGACCGAAAACAGAGGGGATCCGTACGGATCCGAAGTCGGGTGATAGACATCCTCCCCTGAATCAAAAAGGGAAAGTTCCGAACCAGAAACCGGCCGGAACTCGGTCAAAGCCGGGAAAAAATGATGGAGGTAGAGGATTTCAGGGGAGAGGTTGCTATTTGTGTGGGAACCCAGGTCACATAAAACGGGATTGCCCCATGTTGTCAAGGCGGGTAGTAGCTCAAGGTCTAGTGAGTGATGAGGTAGATGCGGACCCCAAACCCAAGGGGGAGAGTGTGTCCCGGGATGAATCGAAGTCCGAAGTGGTTGACTCCTCGGCAGGGTGTGTCTTTTTTGGTACTATGGTCGATAATCTTGAACGTGCGGAGAATGAAGTTGTTGGCAAACTGGGAACGGCGTACAATGATGTCGGGGCGATGGTGAATCGCATGCCGGTAGTATCCGGGAGGTTGAGGCCGGAGAATGTAGCCGTTTCCGTGCTGCGCGATACGGGGTGCAGTACGTGTGTAGTGAAGGGTGCACTGGTTGGAAGTGATCAGTTCACGGGTCAGCAACAGGCAGTGAGGTTAATCGATGGTACAGTTAGGCGCTTCCCGGTGGCCAAGGTAGTCGTTGACTCGCCGTATTTCGAAGGGGAAATTGAGGCTGTGTGTATGCCTGACTGTTTGAGTGACGTGGTGATCGGGAATGTAAAGGGGGCTCGTGAACCGAGTGACCCCAATTTGCATTGGGTCCCGAAGAGTGTCGGACATATCCCGGATGTGGAAGTCGCGAACCCACGGTTAGATGATGGAAGTTCAACTGATGGGCTAGAGTCGAGTGGTAAGGGCGCATTCTCGGATAAGCCGGGCGATGAGGTGTTGGCAGTTCAAACCCGCGCACAAAAGGTGAGCGATTCGAAGCCCAGCAGAGGCTTATCGGTGGCTGAACCTGTTGAAAATGTACGGTCGAATGCATTTCTGAAAGAGCAGAAGGATGATGAATCATTGCGCCCGCTGTGGCAGAAAGTTGGTAGTGTTGACAAGTCCCAGTTTAGGTACGTGCGTGAACGAGGGTTTCTGCTTAGACAGAAAAAGGGGGATGACGGTCAGGGCATTGGCCCCAAGGTGCTCGTAGTCCCCAGGTCTCGTAGGGAAGAAATCATGCGGGTCGCACACGATTCCCTGCTAGGTGGACATTTGGGTATTAACAATACTCTGTCTAAGATTAAGGAACAGTTTTACTGGTCGGGGATGACAGAGGATGTTGCCAATTTCTGTAGGTCGTGTGACGTATGTCAAAAGACTATTGATAAAGGAAGGGTGCCCAAGGCACCGCTTGGTAGGATCCCGCTGGTAGGTGTCCCATTCCAGCGCATCGCCATAGACCTCATGGGTCCGTTCATGCCCTCTGCTCGTAAGCATACCCATATTCTGACAATTGTGAATTATGCGACCTTACCTACCTCCAGACAAAGAAAATGACAAACAAGTGGATTATGAGGTGGAGTATGTTCCTCCAGGAATATAGGTTCCGCCTGGTGTCTATTAAGGGGTCAGAAAATAGAGCTGCTGACCTCATGAGCAGATTGTTGTAAACAAGGGATTTTTTTTTTTTAGCCAACTTGTTATTAAGCAAACTTTGTTTGCAAAAGAAGAGGAAGTATATTTGGTTTTGAGTACATTTTTTAAGGACTTGAAATACATTTAAAATGTACAAATCGTGTTTGATTTGTGTACAGAAAATACTACTCATGCATTTTTTATTTTTTACTTCTTTCAGGAATCAAAGGACAAGCGAATCGCGGTCGCGGTTAGAATTAATTTCGCGAATAAGTTAGAGTAGGAAAACTCCTGTGGGGTTTAGTTGAAGTAATGTAAGCTTATGTGAAAATAGATAGGGGAAGGTAGCATATAGTATATAGTAGCTTGTTTACCTATTTTTGTTTTGCGAATGTAATAGGTTGTTTAGCCCACTGACAGTAGACTCCCGTCATAATAAACCCTATGAAGTTAGGAATGATTTGTTTGGCCTTTCATGGTTTGGTTTTGTTTTATTTTGAAATTGCGGAATTTAATTGCAATTAAGGGAACAAGAGTGGGTTTAAATTGGCATAGAAAGAAGGATAACTGAAATTTGTTTCATTACTTCGTAGATTGTCAGGCGTTCTTTATGACGAGGGTACGCTGTGCAACAGCCTTTGTGTAAAATGTTTAAAAAAAAAAAGTATGATGTGGATTAAACAGTATTTTATAGTAGCATGAAATGTCATTAATTGATTTTTGAAATGGTTGTACAAGTTTAGTGATGTAAACTGTATGATGTCAGGGTCTGAAGTTGGTTATGATAGGTTAAACATTTTTATAAGGCCCAGAGGCACACAATTATTGTGTTGTAATATTGTGAACGGTTGAGCATGGTATTGATGTAAGAGTAATGGTTAGGGTGTAGGAAGAAGAAAAGAAAGATGAATATACATTGTTTAGTAATGTTAATAAATTTCTTGATGTTGGATATAAGTTATGTCCCCTAATTATATCTTAAGGTGGGGGATATTGTCAGGATAGAAATTTATTTGTTATTTAATGTAAGAAAGAAATTGCTAATATACAAATACTGGAGGTTTCCTTTAATTAGAATGTGCCTTTAACGTAGGGGGTAGCGTAATGCTTTGTTTAGACCCAATCAGCCAAGTCAGCTGGTAGCATTGATAGTTGAAGGGGGCCCGGCTAGAATAGTGAAGTGTATAAAGTTGTTGTGCAACAGTCCTTTGTTTAGATTCAATCGGCCAAGTCAGCTGGTAACCTTGGTAATTTAAGCGGGTCCGGCTAGGGAAGTCAAATGTAGAGTTGTTGTGTAACAGTCCTTTGTTTAGACTCAATCAGCCAAGTCGGCTGGTAACCTTGGTAATTTAGGCGGGTCTTGGCTAGGGAAGTTAAATGTATAGAATTGTTGCGTAATAGTCTTTTGGCCAGACAAGGCTTTATTATCAGAAAGGCCTTTATTTAGTCATTTAAACATGTTTAGTTTAGTTAGCTAGGTCAGGATTGGCACAGTCGAGAAAGTTCTGTTGTTTATAGAAATTGTTTGCATGTTATGTAATAGTCCTGTCTAGACGTCTTGAAAGCTATAAGGGCCTGTTTCTGAATTCCTAGGGCAGGTTTATATTGGTTATAGAGATATTTAAACCTGTTTAGTTCAGTTAGCTAGTTTATGGTTTGCACGATCGAGAAACTTCTACTGTCTATAGAAATTGTTTGCATGTTATGTAATAGCCCTGTCTAGACGTCTTAAAAGCTTTTAGGGCCTGTTTTTGAATTCCTATTGTGGGTTTATTGTTATGTAGAGATATTTTGCTTGCATGGTTGCCAGCTTGGCACATATTTTAAAGTAATTTGATTAGTTCGGAAATGGTATAAATAGAGGGGGAATCGAAGTAATCGGGGAGAGCACTTGAGTCAAGCAAGCAGTATAGATCTCCGTTAGGGGCAAACGTTTTCTCTGGGGGAATTCCACATCGAGGCGAGAGGCACGCCCCAACCGCGATAAACCATAAGCTCGCCTAGCCAAGTCGCCGTCTACTCAATCAAGTCAACACTGCGTGGGTCGAGTATGCAGCGTCGCAGACAACGCAATGTCTGGTAGCTGGTCTGAGGACCGGAGGACAAGCTAAGCTGAGAGGCCAAGTCGGCGTGGGCTACCAAGGGACAGTCAAGCGGCCCTGCTCAGACTGACGAGGACACGGACGACGGACGGGTCGGCAGACCAGGGCGACGACGGCGGCACCGAACTGAGGATCGCCAGATCACAGTTATGTAATTTTTGATTATTCATACCATTCTGTGAACACTAGAAATTATGTTTGAAGATTAAACTTATTTTTGAAACGTTAAACGTTCTTCTCGATGTGTTCTTTTCTGAGGTCTAGAGTAGCAGTAGAAAACAAAAACAAAAAAAAGTCACCCACGTGACACCATTCCAATGTCCCCACTGCTCTATATACATTAATTTGCTCAGGCAACATTGCTTAAATAAAATTGGAATCAAATTCCTTACTGATTCGGGAACCCATCAAACCTGTCTACGTCGAATTATTTCATTTTCGGACATACGAACCCTATTTAATTTTCGGAGTAACGAATCCGATTTCATTTTCGGATTAAAGAACCCTATTTCATTTTCGGATTAACGAACTCATTTTCTTCTAGGATAACCGAACCTTCGGAAAACGAACCTTGACCGTTTCAAATTGTGAGTGCTAGGGAGATTAAAGCTATAATGCTATCTGTGTGCACGGGAGTAGACATGTCATTGATACCCATTCAACTGGGGGGGGGGGGGGGGGGGTGATCTATTCATTCATCCCCCCTGATGAATAGGTATTACGTAATTCGCTACGCCCGTGTCTGTGTGTATTGTGTTAGGCAAACATGCGAGCTTGACATACAAGACGTTTACATATTAACATAATTACAATAATAAGCTATACAATTTGTATATATTATTATTTTACAAACAGGGTAAATTTCAGAGTGTAAATTTCAGTCTAGGAAGGGTGATATAATAACCTAAACAATTGAAATGAGGTAATTGGAGTAAGGAATCTACATTGAACGCTCATTTGCATGTGCAATACACAACATACAAGATGGGTGTCTCAAATTTGCATATTTATGAATATTATTGTTTCATTGAGTATATTAAACGCTCATTTGCATGTGCAACACCACACAATACAAGATGGGTGTCTCAAATTGGCATATTTATGAATATTATTGTTTCATTGAGTATATTAAACGCTCATTTGCATGTACAACACCACACAATACAAGATGGGTGTCTCAAATTTGCATATTTATGAATATTATTGTTTCATTGAGTATATTAAACGCTCATTTGCATGTGCAACACCACACAATACAAGATGGGTGTCTCAAATTTGCATATTTATGAATATTATTGTTTCATTGAGTATAATTATAATAGGTTTCACGTTGTTATTTTGCTTTTACTCTTAATTACAGGTATTCACAATTAGGAGCAACTCGGCGACCTCGACTATATAACGCATACAATTAGCATCATTAGGAAATGTATAGATGTGTACTTACATTGTATACACCTGTCTCACAAAGGCTCAATTAGTGATTAATATAATAAAAACATGTTTTGGGGGCAAAACTTGAATTAAACTATATTTCACATATCGCCATGACAACATTGCTTTACTCCAATATGGCCTTTTAATCCATTTAGCGTTGAAGTCATTGTTCATATTGTTTAATTAATTATTTATATAATATTGACTGGCCTTGAGTGGTATATCAGAAATATTGCATGAGCTATATAGGATCATATTGCACGAGTCGAAGACGAGTGCAATATGATCCTAGCGAATGCAATATTTCTGATATATCACGAAAGAACAAGGCAGTTAATATTATTATTATTATACATACTATTCAGAGGAAAACACAAACAAAAACATGACTCTTCATCTGTCTTGTGTATGGAAGAAGTACTAAATTACATCTCAAATTACTGATCAACCAGAAAACCTATTCATACGTCACAATTAGACACTGGCAAATCCATTCATACGTCATTAATAGACGCGCGTATAAATTTGCGCACTAACGCGCTGCATTGAGCGCGTTTACGCAAATCTTCGCGTCCGTTCAATATCACTTGATAATTTTCACATTTTTAAACACAGGTTTCAATGGGAAGAATGCAATATCGTCTGATATTTCACGCGCTCAAAAATAAAGCAAGAACGCGCATGAAGTATGCATTTTTATTCCATCATTAATATTCAATGGTTCGTTAAGTGCTAAAGTTCAGTCCTTCTTCATTACCGATACAATATATATATGTACATGGTGTTATAATTTATTATAGTAATAAGAATATTATAATTGTTATAATTATAATTGTTGCTTTCAATGTGATTTACGTTCTTCATTTAATTCCAGGCTTCCCTGTCTGGGCAATCTACGTGATTGTCATCGTTGGGTTGGCCATCATATCTGCTGTGGCCAAGACTTTCATGAAAAATGTCTTTGGCAATTCTTCTTCAGGAGTCAGGTAATTATAATTTTATAAAATGCTCCGTATTTCAAAATAATATGTACAGTGTTTCCCTTTAAACAAATCAATGCGAATATATGAGTAATATATGTTTTAGTGTTAACATCACTGTGAAACTTGCAAAGAGCGAGCGTAAGCATATAAATTTAGCATTTTCGAAAATGTTACTTATTGTTTGTTCATATGACAGTTATTTAACATGGAATCTACACACATCACTTAGTGGACATATCAAATAACATACTACACGTTCGCTCAGCCATTCACCAGACTTTGCACATGTCGCTAGATCTACAAAGTTAGTACATCTCGTGAGAAATTGATCTTCAACATGGGTTTCCTTTTTAAAGGACACGCGGTATAGAGAGACGTTGTCCTCGCGAAGACTCACATACTGAATGAACTGGTTCGTTGCTTTTATATTGTAGACATATCCTAAACTATAAAGGAATGCTTGTCTCATATGTGCCCTGCATGACAATAGAACATGCATACCAGTTGGATTTTTAGATACTAAATTCGTGCTTTGTTACTAAAAAAAGACTACTATACAAATTATTAAGAATACTTTTGACCATGTAGAACAATAAGAACACCAAGCAGGTTTGGCCACTAAAATAACGTTTGAAACACGATTACAAAGAACACTGGGTAAACAATATACGAAACGTTTGTTAAATAATAGCTTAAAGGGATCTAGTAACTTTGTTGACATGTGCAAAAAGTGATGAATGGTTGATGAAATGTATAGTGTTGTTATCTCATATGTCCACAGGGTATTGTGTGAAAATTTCAAGTCAAATGGACATTGCATGGCCAAGTAATGAGCGAAAATGCAAAGTGATATTGGGTGATATTCACTAACTCACTGCATTCACTTTGTACAGGGATGAAAAACTCGCCCGGAGTTTTTCTTATCTGAATACTTCATTCATACATATCTTTGTAACGAAAGGGAAATTTGAAAAACCGAAACCTGTCCCATGATTTTTTTGTTAATACGAATACAACAAGGTATAAGTGAACCGCTAGAATTACAATTTTATTTTGAGGATTTGGACAATGTTACTAAGTCCCTTTAAAGGGATAGTTGAGTATTGGTCAAACTTAACTGAAGTAACCAAACCCTGCACCATTACGGTACAAAATAATCTATTCTCGAAAACTATACAAAATTACAAACGACGAGGTAAAACCCCTGTTATCATTTTTAAAACAGCCGTTATAACTCAAAAGGGCCCTCTCTAAAAAATCATTGGTTTTAGCCATTTTTCATACTAAATTGTGCATGTAATGTTTTGTTAACATAATGATTCAATAGAGATATCATCAACAACTTTTAAAAAACCTTTTCAGATTTGTTTCAAATAGTCTTCATGCATTAAAAAAAACAATTCTAAAAAGTCTAAATATCCCCTGGAAAAGAATATTTTTAATAAAAAAAAAAATTCAGCCGTTTCTGAACCGATTTTGATAAAAACAAAGTTTATTCTGTCATTAAACTTGTATGTTCTTTCAAATTTGACAGTCAGTTTTTCATTATCTCACCAAAAAATATTTTGTGAAATGCCCTCAATACCAATACTCAACAATCCCTTTTTAAAAAGATAGTTGATTTTTGGTATAGATGGCGCTACACAAAATAATGTTGGAAATAAAATTCAAACATAAAGCAAACTGACTAGAAATATTTAAAATGATTTAAAATGAGAAAAATTGGCTTCGCCGGGAATCGAACCCGAGACCTCCGGATTGCTAGACGGTGCTCAGCCCATTGAGCCACGCAGACTCTTGAATGGGGGTCGTTCCCATTAAACTCTTTTCAATGCTCGATTTTAAAATAATTTTGCGTGAGATAATGAACAACTGAGGGTCGAATTTGGAAGAACATAATATCTTAATGACAGAATAAACTTTATTTGATCAAATTCGGTTTAGAAATGACTGAACTATCCATAAACATAACCCTTTGTAATTAATATGCGGCCCCATTATTATTACAGAATTTCGAACCAGTCGTAAATTTTTTGTTTACAAGCTTTCTCTTTTCAAAAATGTACAACAGAGATTTTTAAATAGTTGTTGGTTATGTCTATATCAAAGCACTGCTCAAACAAAACATCGCATGCACAATATTTGATTTTAAATGGACGAAACCAATGAGTTTCGAGTCAGTGCCTTTTCGAGTTGTAACGGCTCTTTTTGAATGATAACAGGCTTTTTACTTAGTAATTTGTAATTTTCGATTCCTTTCAAGCATGGTGGAGTTATAACTGTTAGTTTGTTATGTAATGGTGCAGGTTTTGGCTACCCAAATTCAGTTTGAACTAAATTGTACTCTCTTTACCAAAATTCAACTATCCCTTTAACCATACAATCAAGTATTTTTCTTAAGCATCGTAAAATTGTAATCTGTTTCATTTGTTCGTATACTGAACGTAATTTGTACACACTGACTTATATGTGTAACCGCATATATATCAAACCAGTTGGTTTGTATACAATTGTATACGCTAATTATAGTTTATCCGATGCAGTTCATTATTTTTTACAACAGTTCTTATATGATGCGAATTGCCCGTTTGCACTATTTCAAGCGAATACATGAATAATTCAACATAACAACATAAAAACCATTATATCTCGTTGCACTTGCCATTTCAAATCATGTTGTATTGTGTTTGATCTTTTGGATTGCAGTGTGCCCACTTAGTATGCTGCACCGTCAGCTCATGCTACAGTCAATGAGTAAGTATACTGCTGTGATTAATATACAAATGATTCACAGGCTTAAGTGGATCGGTAATAATTAAATGCACAAGTTTAACTTTGGAATGGTTTTAGACCATTAACAAAGTTAAAAGAGTGCATACATTGTTTACCGATCCGCGAAATATGCCTATGCAGCATTTGCTTGATAACATGGGCGCAAAAACATGCGAAAATCAAGCTAAAGTGAGCCATGCATCAGTACAAATTTGTAAGCAGCAGTTGTTGGTTACCTCCCCCCCCCCCCCCCCCACCCCCCCCCCCCCCCACCCCCCCCCCCCAAAAAAAAATGTATTAAAGTGACTGTCCCCTTTTGCAAGCCAAATTTCAAAAGTTGCGAGGTTATTTTCTTACATGAAAGAAAATGTCATTTAACAGCATGCCTGAACAAAATTAGAGCTTGACATGTCTTTTTCGTGGAGTTATATACCTCAAAATAATAAAACGGCTGGCAGCGTTTAATTGTGCATTATACGAGTATTCACCCGATGCGAAATTTCGCACGCGGTTTCCACGGAGTACCACAATGCTGCGCGTGACCCCTACGTGACCCGCGCACAGAGCCGCGCAACGTGACCCGCACAGATCGAACAACGGCGTAAGCGAATACTAAACAAAATATCCAAACCTCGCTAAAACTGACTACATGTAATTGCATATTCTTCATTTTCGTCACCTTTTTCCGTGACATACCATTACAATTGTCGGCTTTACAAGAATAAGTACAATATGCTAAATCAGTTAAACGCCTTTATTGACCAATATATAGGTTGGTGTAGGGACGCAAACGTTTGTCATTCGTAGAATCCAAATTACAGGGCTTTACGATCTCGATTTTTGTGTGTGTGTGTTACACTCATCCCCATACGCCTTGATTTGTAAAATGCGGACAGTCACTTACAAACAAAAATAAAAAAATTATAATAATATCAATAATAACAATTATAATAATACTAATACTACTTCTACCAATAATAATAATACTAAAACCAATACCTATAATAATATTAATACTAATACTCATAATAATAATCATAATAATAATAATAATAATAATAATAATAATAATAATACTAATGATAATAATAATAATAATAATAATAATATAGGTTTTCCCGGCCAATTTCGTCAAAATAGCGGGCATATTCATTAAATGTCATTCAAGTACGAATGATTTTTGTTAACCTGCTGTTTTCACTGTTCAATTCTAAAGGGATAGTTGAGTTTTGTAATAGAGGGCGCTACACAAAATTACTTTTTATGAGATAATGAAATACTGAGTGTCAAATTCGAAAGAGCATATAATTATAATGACAGAAAGGCCACAGAATAAACTGTATTTGATCAAAATCGTTTCACAAATGGCTAAAATATCCATAAACATAACCGTTTGTAAAAATTGTGGGGCCCCACAATTATTCATTAATTTGAACCAGCCGTAATTTTTTTTTGAAATGCTTCCTCTTTTCAAAAAATTACAAACGAGGTTTTAAAATAGCTGTTGAGTAACTATCTATCTAATCACTATTTCAAAAAAACATCACATGCCCAATATTTCATTGAAACCGACGAGTGTTAAGAGAGCGCCCTCTTGAGTTTTAACGACTCTTTTTGAATGATAATAGGCTTTTTACTTAGTCACGTGTAATGTTGTATTACTTTCGGGGATGGTGGAGTAATAACTATTAGTTTGTAATGTAATGGTGCAGGTTTTGGGTACTAAAATTCAATTTGACCAAAACTGTACTCTCTTTACCAAAACTCAACTATCCCTTTAAACTCCAGAACATTCATCTTCGTCAAATTGCATTTAGTTTGCAACGACAAGGTATTGAAATTGGTTAGAATGTCAAACAATTTGGCAATACACATCCTTCATTCAAAATCGTGCCAGTTTGCTTGACCTTAGATTTCGAACCGATTTTGGTTTTCTACATGTATTTCGTTTTCAGGCGTGCTTCTTAGCACATCTTGCATTCAAATAAGAACGATCAGAATATACAGTATGACGCATTATGAAGGCGTGGGGGGAGGGGGGGGGGGGGGTGGCAATTTACTTCCCTATTTCCAATTATTCCATCACTCCCCAACCACTACCCCCACAGGCAGGTTTTTTTTTTTTTTTATGTCATTTCTTAATCTATATTTGTCTTTATTCTGTATTTTTTAGATTTACCTTTCTTTTCAGATAAACACTGCTAATTATTGTTCACATTTTCACATGTACTTTATTTATAGGAAAACAATACAAATAAAGAAATTGATGAAAAGGATTGCGCACATTCCAAAGATGTTCGCCCTTAGACGAAATGGAATGTATAAGCGCCTACATTTTACCTTTGTAGACGAAATCGAATGCTGAGTTGAGTGGGGTTGAGTGGGGTTATTTCAATTCGGTTTGACAAAAGTTGGCAATCGCACAGTCCAAAATCAAATTATTTACTAATTGAAACACGATCCTGATCTTCATTCAATTTCGTTATAAATTGCATGCTATTAATGACCATTTGAGTGCTATTTTTACGAAATTGGACGGGAAAACCTATAATAATAATGATAATAATAAAAATAATAATAATAATAATAGTGATACTAATAATACTAATAATATAAATAAATATATAAAGTATACAATATAATGTAATAATAGTACTCATAATTAATTTCTAAAAAACGTTATTTAGCCAATAGAATGTTACAAAATATGCATCGTTACTCATAGGTGAATGTCAACGTATTGTAAATATAATGTATAAATAATTCAAACATAATAAAGAAACTGACCAGAAATATATTGTGATTAAAAGAAGGCAAAGAATATGGGATTCCAACGGGATTCGAACCCGAGACCTCCAGATTGCTAGACTGGTGCTCTTCCGACTGAGCTATAGAAAGAAGTAAGGGGTTTCAGGGACGAGCACCGTCTAGGGTTTTCCATAGCTCAGTCGGAAGAGCACCAGTCTAGCAATCTGGAGGTCTCGGGTTCGAATCCCGTTGGAATCCCATTTTCTTTGCCTTCTTTTAAATATAATGTAATAATAGTACTCATACTTAAAATTCTAAAAAAACGTTATTTAGCCAATAGAACGTTACAAAATATGCATCGTTACTCATAGGTAAATGTCAACGTATTGTAAAATTGAAACAATCATTTATTCGCGCATTATTGACCAAATCGTTAGAACAAGGCATCAAATGAATGTTTGAATGAGACCTTTAAATGGTATGATAATCTACATTTTCACTTTTACCGACATGTTCAGGGTTTTGCTAAAGCCAGTCACATTATGTGTTCATCAAGTATAAAACCTTCAATACTGAAGTATTTCGTTGATTAAGTTCAATTTTAGTCGGGAGCTCTCTAGTTTATGCGTCATAACAATCTACGTAGTTAGCACCCTCTCTTATTATCAATATTATCATTATTATTAGTATTATTATTGTTTAATTATATTTAGTATTATTATTAAAATTTGTATTATTATTATTATTATTATTATTATTATTTGTATTACTATAATTCTTATTAGTATTATTATAAATACTATTATAATTACTAGTACGAGTATTATCTGCATTATAATTATTATTACTAAAACGATCATGTACACTTTATATATATGGAATAATATTTGTACATTTTGTTTTGTTGCAGCTGCAGGATACCATTCATCAATGCTCACCTTCCTGCGGTCTGTTGTTCCCTATTGCTGTCTTAATATGCTCCAACCTAAACAACCCAGTCCGAATTCAACCAAAACAAGTGACCTACGAAATATACGATAAATGAGCTGGAATATCGAATGAAAACAAACAATGCATACCACGAAGAGTAGTACACGAAACATTCTGAATGCCCTTCGATGGGAAGATGGATCGTTTGAGTAACCTTCGAAGCCTGATACATTTTGATGTAATCGAGAAGGAAAAGGAATAATTTGAAGAGAGTTCATTACATTAAAAAAAAAATGTTTCAGTTTTATTCAGTTTATTCACCCCCCAAAAATAGGTAAAAAATTAAAGATTAAACATACAATATTTCATGGTTCGGTCTATTGAAAAAGCAAATATTGTAAGTAAATAGCCCAGTGATATACATTTAAAAGCTAAAATACACAATTATAAATATAAAACACGACAAGCACACGAAAGTAATTTCACTCACAGGCACACACATACACACAAGTGGAATATTTGCAAGGATGTATCTACACCTATGTTTATAATACATGTATAAACAATATAAGTACATGTATATGATAACGTAATACGAATAGCAGTAAAAATACTTTCAATGTGTATAACAACATTCATAAAAAATACTTTCATAAATGTGGCATGTAATCCAATGGGTACCCAAGAGGTTTTTTTATTTGGTAATTGTAGTACTTAATTTTAAAAATCTATGAAATGAGTTTTAAACGAAAAAGTTTATTTTTATATATAATATGTTAACATGTTGCACAATCACCGTGTGAGTGTGGTCGTGTGTTCGTGTGTATACATGTCAAACGATTACAAACAATATACTGCATGTCATTTGTTAATTATTATACAATTATTCGATAATTTTGAACCAGCCGTTAATACAAAATATAAATGCGTCCTCTTTTCAAATATGGACTAGTAAGGTTTGTAAATAGTTGTTTATCATCTTTCTGTCTAATCACTATTTTAACAAAACATCGCATGCACAATATTTTAGATGAGTTTTTAGAAAGCGCCTTATTGAAATGGTCTTTTTAAAATTATAACAAGCTTGTTACTTAGTAGTTCATAATAATGTTTCATTCCTTTCGAGTATGGTGGAGTAACTAAAACTCTGAGTTTGTAATCTAATTGTGCATGTTTTGGTTACTAACATTCAGTTTGACCAAAACTGTACCCTCTTTACCAAACTCAACTATTCCTTTAAACCTTTCACTTCGAGAATCTGAAATCTGAAATCCTCATAGACTTTGTATATAGCGCACCCAGTTTTCGTAACATTTGTTCAGACTCTCGTCTTCAGTGAATATGCAGACAACGCATATTATAATGTAATCATCATTTGTGTGCGTACTCCCTATGGTCATCGTTTGATAGCAAACGAATGTTTGTAAGTATGCGTGTGCTTCACTAGTCTTTCTAATAAAGGGAGAGTACTGTTTTTGGTCAAACATATTTCTTAGCAATTCAAACTTGCTATTTATTATTAAGAACTAACATATAACAGTTCAATGATTCTTGAATGGTAGAAAATATACAAACGGTTAAGTAACATGGCTGTTTTCATTATAAACACACTTGTCAAAACAAGAGAGCGCCCTATATCCACCTCAAATTTCAGTCATTAAATAAATCAATGTACAATTTGATGTTTGGTACAGCAATTAGTTAAATATTGGATTATTCAATCGACGTAGGTGAATTCTAGACGATTCTATCTTTTAAATTGTGTATATTTTTAAAAACTGTAAACATAGTTTTTCATAATCTCAAAAACGAAATATTTCCCAAAGGGCCCTCTAACCCAAAACTAAACTATTTATTAAGTATCAATTATGTTACTATTTTAGGATGTACGCTACTTGCAATTGCATGTGTATTGATATAATTACTGCGTAAGGCTCAGTTTGTTTACGTTTGTGTTATCTTGAGTCAGAAATAATGTTAAGATACACGTTAATGTTTAGAACGGAAATTGACACGAATTGCAGCACTTATAGGCTTTCCATTCCATTGAGAGTTTAATTAGTTTAATTTTACAATGTCTGTATACTTCAATTTCGTCCCGAAGAGCAAGTAATGTGTTAATGCCATCTTAAAATTCATCTTTAGTCGATCAATTTCTCATAAAGTTCACACAATTTAATAAATTGTCACACATTATCGCCTAAATTTACAATTCCAGTTCTTCGTTCACAGAGGTGTTCAGCAACTGTGATCAACGAACGAACTTAACATGTTATTGACGAAAATGTGTAACAACCGACTAAATTAGCTAGACTTTTTTGTGAAATTGATCGACCAATGACGAATTGAAGTTGGTCCTGGTACATATCATGCTTCTCGGGACGATATTAAATTAGAATTTAATATAATCGAATGACCACAGTTTAAAAATATTTACACAAATTGTATATGAACAAGACAAAAATACTGCTGAAAACAAATTATATATATTAGTTGCAAATTCGCTGCAAAAACGCGTAATTTTTTACCTATTTTTTGTAATTGTATTTTATCCTGTATTAATCATACTGACATAATACATGTCCATGTATTCGTAACTCTACTCCATTGCATCTGTGTTTTTCTTAAACAGCTTCAGTACTTTTGGATGTCTTTATTGAAGCTAAGATAGCGCTTCACATTGTGTGTATGTATACAACAAAATAAAACAAAACAGGAACATAGAACTAAGAGAATACGGTAACATCAATGCAAACGACAGATAAAGGACGAGCCAATTTTAGCCAACATCTGACACAGACGTACACCCCACAGTTAGGGATGTTCAGCGGCGTAGACAGGTTCTTACACCTGGGGGGATGGTTTGCCGTTCACGCGGATCAATCTCGTATAATAATAATAATAATAATAATGCATTTATATAGCGCTTTTTCCATGTCGAATGTTCAAAAGCGCTGTTCAAGTTCAAGTTATTGAAAGAGGTGAGTTTTCAATTGTTCTTTGAACAAATTGAATGAAGCTTGGTTGCGGAGTATCAAAGGTAGTTTATTCCAAAGTTTGGGTGCTGCGGAAGCGAAGGCTTTATCCCCAAGTGTGGGAAGCATCTTGGCAGTTGGATGGTTCAGCAGAGTGCCTTGTGAGGAGCGGAGTGAGTACCGGGACGGCTGGCTAATTGCAATAAGTTCAGTGAGATATAGAGGAGCCAGGCCATGAATACATTTGAAAGTGAGAATGAGAATCTTAAACTGGACTCTGGACCTGATGGGGAGCCAGTTGAGTTGACGGAGAACAGGTTTCATGTGGGAGAATTTGGGGGATTTTGTGGCGAGTCTTGCTGCCGCATTCTGGACACGCTGCAGCTTTTCAGTGTGGGTTGCAGTGGCACCGTACAGCAGGCTGTTGCAGTAGTCCAGGCGGCTAGTAACGAATGCATGGATGAGGGTGAGAAGTGACTTCTGGTCTAGATACTTGCTGATGTGACGAATGTTATGCAGGTGAAAAAAGGCTATCCTGCAAGTTGCAGAGACATGTTTATCCATGTTCAGGTTCTGGTCGAACACAAAGCCTAGATTTGTAACTCTGGCCGAAGGGGGGATTTCAGCACTACCAATCTTGATGTGTGAAGTGTTGATCTTCTGTAGCTGCTGCCTTGTTCCAATCATGATAAACTCTGTCTTACTGTCGTTGATCAGAAGTTTATTTTTCAGCATCCATGATCGAATGTCACAAAGGCAGGTCTCCATAGCAGCAATAGCTGCAGCCTCACTTCCATCATGATCAGGCTTGAAAGAAAAGTACAACTGAGTGTCATCCGCGTAGCAATGGACATCTGGAAGATGCTTCGCAATGACATCAAACAGCTCAGATATGTATATTGAAAACAGGAGAGGGCCCAGACAAGACCCTTGTGGAACCCCACAGTTAAGGACAAACTTGTCTGATTGGGATCCACGAACTGTCACACGCTGACTCCTTTCGCTCAGATAAGACAGGAACCAATCCAAGGCATTTCCGGAGAGTCCAATCTTGGTGTGAAGGCGCGAGATGAGGATGGAGTGATCAACAGTGTCAAAAGCGGAGCTCAGATCAAGCAATACCAGGAGAGTTACTTGCTGTGAGTTCATGTTGAGGAGAATGTCATTCTTGATTTTTAACAACGCAGTCTCAGTACTGTGATTCTTCCTGTACGCTGACTGGAGAGGAGGAATTAGGGAATGGTCCTGCATGTGGCGATGGAGCTGGTCGCAAACTGCGCACTCTACCAACTTTGATAGGAAACACAAGTTGCTTATCGGGCGGTAGTTCTTGAACTCACAGTCTAGATTGTCCTTCTTTAACAAAGGCGTCACAATTGCATCTTTCCAGTCATCAATGAAGACCCCCGACTGAAGGGAGAGGTTGACGATGGAAGTTAAGACAGGAAGAAGAAGATCAAGACAGCTCACGATGAGATGAGATGGCATTGGATCAAGTTGACAAGTCTTCTTTCCACACTTCAGAACAAGAGCTCTGACATCTGCAGTTGACATCATGTCAAAATGTTCCAGTAGAATGTCTTCTTCCTGATTTGCAGTTGTGGGACTTGAAGCAGATGGTGGTTCAAGGGTAGATGAATCAGGAGTAAGTTCAACTATTTTGTGATGAATACCTTCAATCTTCTGAGTGAAGAATTCTCCAAAATCGTTCGCCAATTTCCGGGAATCAGGATCAGAAGGAAGAGGCACATCCTTGCAACGTCCAAGGAGTTTGCTTGTGTACTGGAAAAGGCGTCTAGGATTGGATTTGTGTTGGTCTATAAGAGATGTGAAGAAGTCCTGCTGTGCATCAGCAAGCACATTATTAGCAATGTTCCTCGTTTCCTTGTATGTAGCAAGATCCGCGTCAGAGTTTGTGCGTCTCCATCTACGTTCAGCGCGTCTCTTACACTGCTTAGCTGTCCGCATGTCGCTGTTGTACCAAGGAACAAGGTTACGTGAGGAAATTCTGTGCGTCTGGAGGGGGGCATGCTTGTCTAACGTCACAGATAGTGTGGTATTATAACAAGTAACTAGTTCATTGAGTTCACTTGGAGAGTCGGTGCAAAGTTGTGATGACCGGAGATCATCCTTCATCGCGTCTAGATTTATAGACTTTATCATCCGATACGAGATTTCCTTGATGGGAACATTGGGTTTCTCGGCATTCAGATGACAAATCACAGACAAGTGATCCGAGAAGAGATGATGGGGTGAGGGTGGGCAAGAAATGATGTTTCCTGGCTGACGAGAAATTAACAGATCAAGGATGTGACCCGATTCATGAGTAGAATCAGTAACATGTTGTTGTAGACCAAAAGAGTCCAACAGATCCATGAACTGAGATGAGGAAGGGTCACTGGGAGTATCAACATGAATGTTGAAATCACCCGTAATCAAAAGCGGGTCGGCGGTCAAAATGAGGGGTTCCAAGTAATCAGCAAACTCCTTGACGAACGTACCAATTGAAACAGGATGATTAGGCGAGTATGGTGGCCTATAAACCAAGGCTAGATGTATACGAAAAGTGTCACTTTTGATGCTCCACTCACAGTATTCAAATGATTGGAACTGCCGCATATCATGTTGCTTGACGGATATGTGGTCTCGCACCAAGAGGGCAATACCACCTCCAGGGCGTGATGGTCGGGGAACATCAAAAAGCTTGTATCCTGCTGGAGTCACTTCAGCCCTGTGAGCATCATCAATGTCCTTCAACCAGGTTTCTGTAACTGCGAAGAGGTCAAATTTCTCATCCATGATATAGTCGACAAGAGAACTTGCTTTGTTTCGCACAGAACGGGCGTTTACAACACCAAATTTCAGCTTTGATTTTACCCCATCTTCACATTGACACGGTTGCGCTTGTGCCAAAACAGGGTGATCTGGGTTGGTTGTGACGGGTGTGACCTTCGTTATTCGCTTGTTCTTCCCACTGCGACAACCTCTCCGAGTGCTTGGTATGACATTTACTCCACACTGCCTAATGCTGTGCATAACACTGGAATCAATTGCAGGGGAAGGTGAAGTAAGGCAATTGTCTCTTATTGTAAACAGTTCATGTATACTGTAAGGGACCATGGTGCCTGAATACACAGGCTTAATGTCAGTGGTGAATGACAACAAAAGATTGTATGCAGGGTAACTGCAGCTCACTAAGCATCCAAACCAGGCAAGAGTGAAGATTAGTCCAAGAATAAAAGACACAAAAGTCCCTTTCAAATCAGGTCTCTTTGCAACGGTGATCATACTGAGAGATAGTGGCTAAATGCAGTATATGTATTAAGCTGCCCAATGACAAAAATCCACATCGGCAAATGCAGTGTATGGGACTGTAGACACTTCATGAGATAAATCAGGTCCAACTGAAAATCAATTTTCCAGTAAAAACTAGTACAAAAACCATATCAACGTCCCTTCAATAGTATTATATATCACTATGCTCCTCTAGGCACAATGCTGATATCCAAGAATGATCCAAGAATTATGCTTTTAATATGATATTTGGAGCCTGAAAATGGACATGCTGCCTCAAGGGCGCTATCACAAAGTTCTCCACAAAGTATCATTTTGAATCAAGTATACAGAAACAGACACGCATACACACACACATCCACACACCCACACACAAACACACACCTTGTGAGGTGGGGGGAGGGGGGGGGGGGGGTGCTGAATTTTATCTCCCCCCTCCCCCCCCCCCCCCCCCTCCTCAAACAACCCTTTTGCATCCCTGCAGTCTTTAGTGTTTAAAAGAGGAAGTTTCTAAAAGTTTGTTTAGCATGTTGGGTGAAAGGAGAACCATTTTCATAATTCAATATTTGTTAATACCACGGATTAATCAATGTACACATCCACTCCATCTCCCTCGCACCTTGTTACGTATTAAACATTCCCTGTGTGTGTATCCCCTCTCATCCTAGCCAAGTTTGATTGGCCACTCACTGCCTCACAATTGTTTCAGTGTTCAATGTCTCCGCCTCCTTTCCCAATGTCTGTTTGTGTTTCTAAAATATAGTATTTGGTTCTCTTTATACCGTCGCTATTTAGCCTCTGAAGAAATGTATGCCCTATACTGACTTTCAAGTAGCTACTAGTCTGCAGGTCAAGATTGATGCCTTGCAAACGGATGATACTTTCTTTAAATAAAGGCTCAAGCACAATCGCGTGTATTATCAAAATAAAGTGCATATCTTATGTCTAGTGCAAGTAGTTGCCATGACTAATTGTAAAAAATATTATATTATTGAATGAAAAACATTCAACCATACCATACTCCCGTCCCGATTTTCGGTGTAATTGTCCTGTTGTTTGGCTGCCAACCTTACAAAGAACGAACTTTTTAACATTCTAATTCCGCGGGTGTTTACTTAAAAACAACAATAGTCTGAAAATAGTTTTTCCTTTAGCGCTGTTCCATTATGTATAGAACAAGATTTAAATTTGTTGGGGGAATTTCCCTCATTCGTCCTCATCTACAAGAACAGAATAAACATTATTTGCAAGAACATGGTTATAAATCACATGGTTATAAATAGGAAAGCTGACCAAACCACATTTACTAGCGTACGTGATTCACATCAATTAACCAAAACTGTATTATTAAATATGGATAATTTATAGGCAAATTATATCATGTTAAATAAATAAGGCAATTAATTTTACAATTAAGACCTCCCTAATAATGGTAAAACTATCTAGGGTATATCTGTTTTTCCATTTTGTTTAAATTGTGAGTGCAATATTTACACTAAACACATTCTTAGAAGCTAACGGATTCTAGATGTGTGAGATACCAAACACGTTTCCTCAACCATTTCCCTCATTTTAGTTGTATATCACATTATTATAATGCAACAATATGTTTTTATTGACACACAATATTCATAGAAATGCAGTGCACTCGGGATAAGTATATTTGTTGGGATAGGTTGTACATCTTTTTACCAATACTATACATCAAGCATTGCAAGTTAGTGTAGCAATGCTATTGGGTTAGATGTTTGTTTTTCATTTTCTTATTCTAAAATGTGTCCAGTACCCAGATTGGGATTAATATGACACCCATGTGAAATGTTAAATTGAACAACGCTGTAATTACGATTTTATGAAGAAAAAACTACCAAGAGAAAGTAGCAAAGATATCCTCTCTTCAATGTACTCTATTTCGGCCACTTGATATGTTTAGCTGATTCATTGTCAGAATACAACTATCATAAACTTATTCAAGAGAAACCTGTGTATAGATACAATTTCTTATATGAATGCTACAAAATAACAATCTCAAATGAAATAAAGAAGGAATATATCTTAAAGTGATTCAGGTAAAGTGTCAGATATTGCACAAAATGACATTTGAGACTTCAATCCTATATCAATATCATTGTAAAATACAATTGAAAGATTTGTGAAAGTTTGAAAGAAAACGAAAACCGTTTACCTCGTGAAAAAAGGGAATATTGATTTCATATTTTATCACCGAAAACTGATGGCTTACCGTAAATTTGTCACAGGAATGATGGTCCCGCCGTTGATATGCGCACCCGTACATGTACACATCGGCTCAGCTCAACAGTCGCGGGTACATCGACTCGTTGAATTGCGCTGCCGTGTCTATCGGGGAGGTTCAGCCCGTGATCGCGTTGCCTGTTGCGCGCCCGCCGGGTGGGCGTGAACGTAATAACTACAGCTACCGTAGCTACCAAATAAAAGCAACTCCACGTACGCATATTCTGAATTTCCATTGTTCTCTTTCAAATTTTCTTATATAATTACTCACTCTCCCTCTCTCATATAGTAGGCAACATCCGCCATATTGTGTATTCATTTTTCATGGAGACAATGGAATAGCGGGTCAGACTGAAAGGGGGCACACCGTATATTTTTTTCTACAGAATGTTCCCCCTGTATAATACATTATTGGCTTTCTTGCAGTGGCATGACTATTTTGAAAAGTGGGGGTGGGGTCGCGGAAGGGAGCAGGGATGGTGTGGGAGGGGTATCGCACTATCGACCCTCCCACAGTAGGGAGCTTTTGCAACTTTTCACTCGAAAAAATGTGCAGTGTGTTCCTTACCTTGGAATATACTAGAATTCAAGAAAGCATGACCTCGGGACCACATGATTGAAACCATTATAGAAACAGGCATACACCCTACATGCATGTCTATAATATATAGGCTACATTTGGGGAGGGTATGTGGGTAGATTTTTTGTATGTATCACCTCGGAAGTATGCTAGTTGTGCAAAGGATAGATATCCCCCACCATTCACCCTGTCATACCCCCAATCTATTCCTGTGATGTTTATATGCATGTCTATATATAGGCGACATTTGGGGAGGGTATGTGGGTAGATTATTTGTATGTATATCTTTAGAAGTATGCTAGTTATGCAAAGGAGAGATATCCCCCACCCTTCACCCTGTCATACCCCCAATCTATTCATGTGATGTTTTGTATTTTTATGGCAAATTATTAGGGGGGATGCGCCCCCAGGCAACATCACTGCATGTAGAGGTTGCTCCCCATGTACTCCTTATTTTTTAATAACACAGTGAATGAAAGATATAGATTTTCAGACAGTGTGAGCACATTATTTATCTTTTATGTCAACCAGTTGCAAATAACTACAAGTCTGTTTTGTGTTAGTATCTAACATGCGCACACACACACACACACACACACACACACACACACACACACACTCACACATACTCTGCGGATACATCACTACACAGAGCCCACATTTACATTCAAGTACAGTCAAACCTGTTATAGCAGCCACCTTTTTATAGCAGCAAACCTGCCTATAATGGCCACCAAACAAGATCCCTTGCAGAGAAAAGGAATGTAATGGAACCTGTCTATAGTGATCACCTTTCTACAGTGGCCACTTTGATTGGCAGTCATGGTACACAGGTTTGACTGTACATTTTCATGCTTCTAGCCGTTTTCCCCCTTTACCTGGTACTATGTGTGCATTTTTTACATTTCAAACTAACAAAATCGCCTGTTTGTGTATGCTGGTAAATACTTTTTTGAAGTAGGATTTACATTCCTGAAATTTGAAGCAATGCAAATGGTTGAATAACTTGTGTATTTACACAGCATTTACACATTTTATGAAAATCAATTATATAACAATATGCAATTATTGTTATTTGGATACTTTGTATTTAATTTTTCAATAAATGCAAAAGCAACTGTTACAAAAAATGAAATACTGGGTGATTGATTAAACTTTTGGATGTGTGCAGATCATGTAATGTCTCTGTGAATTTATTTATTTATTTATTTATTTTGGTATACATTTCAAACTGATCAGCAGCAGTGTGAAAGGATCAGTGTACATTGAACATCAAAACATACATAGTATAAACAATACAATATAGCAATTGTTACATTCGAATTTGAATGAATTGGAACAACAAAATGTACAAAAGTAAATCACTATAAAATAAACAAAGCTACATTACACAAAGAATAAATATCAGATCATTGTGCATAATTGTGTCTCATACATTGTCCACCTAGCCATTTGGTTGATCCTGATCTATGAAAAATACAATTGAGTTGGCCGACCCTTCAATACCCTGCACATAATAGGGGAAGCCTCTGTGAATCCAAGCAAAAGGAGGGTTAAAAGGACAATTGGCATAGTGATACACACTCACATTTCTTCATGGGTGTTATTAGCAACTTCAATCATACATTATATCAATAACCTTGTACAATTATTCTGAATTATATTATTTATTAGTATTTCATCTGAGAAAAACAATGGTTTGTTTGAGTTTCAAAAAATGATAAATTTATGTCATACATACAGGGAAACCCTGTTTAGCTCGCTTATAACGAGGTACCGTACTGCCCACTGATTTGAACTTCAAATTAAAAACATCCTTTTTCATTAAATCATAATTACCTTTATCACATGTAATAAGGAAGACATGAAAGATATATTATCAAATTTATTTTGATTGAATTTGAAAAAGATAACATATTGTTGCTATGAGCACTATTCGGTCATTGTTACCTTCCCGCAGCAAAACTTATCTTTGTTGATACAGTGGAACCTCCTAACAAGAGGTACCGGATACAGCGATGATAATTTTACACGTCAAGGATCTTTGTATTTTATTATTTTTAAGCCCAGACACAAGATACCTGACATAAGGTATTCAATCCAATTGTGCCCGAGGTGCTTGTTATAATAAGGTTTTGTTAATTTTTGCCAAAATGTGTGCGTGAATAATTCCATGCTAAAGAGTTGTATTTGAGAAATGAACTGTTTATGCTATATATCAATTTGAAGGCCTTATCGTTAGGGCCTTAACCCCTTGACCACAGGAACCAAGTGGGTTGTGTACAAAGTCTATGGGGATTTCATAAACTCGTAGGGAACGGGTTAATTTGGCATCAGCATGGTGAGGGATCTGTGGGCAATCACTGGCCGAACATCCCTACCACTTCCCACGGTCGACGTCCACATCTAACATGTCTCATACGCTAGAAGTCCTGCTCCAATATTATGGTGTTTTCGCTCAGCGACGTACAGAGCTTTCAACGACGCAGGGAGCGATCTATTGCCCCGTTCACCGCGCTCAAATAACTTTCGTTGACAAGCAGTTTCGCTAATTTGGTGAAGGCGGACGTACATTCGTAGACTGCATGACGTCACATCTCGTTGTCACAAGCAATGTATAGACAACGCATGGCTGGCTTGTATTGTTAACACGCCAACTAATTGTCTATGTACTACACATGATAGCAATGTGCTGAATGTTTACCTCGCTACAAGCATGTTGATTGGTTGACCATAGAGCTGTATCGTGCCGTCGCATAATAACCGGAATAATTCTGACCAAAGTGTGTCGCAGATTTAAACCCAAGAACGGTCGGCCCGCTGTTACTGTAGGAAGTTCCTGATTTTGCACACGAACTGCAGGATTCCCCGTTTGCAAAAACCTGCTAGCTTAGTTCCTTGCTAATGGACGTTGTGGGTCCGTTTCCCACAGGGTATGAGCATGGCGACTGAAGGGTCTGCGAGAACTTGGGTGTTGGCGGCCTGGTTATTTGTTCTGGGTGGTGTAGTGGGTGTGTAGAATCTTGATGGGTCTTGAAGAAATCTATAGAGAGGGTGAGATTTGTGAAAAAAGGAATGCAATCAGATAAATAGTAATGTGTAAGTCATGTGCACTTATTGCACACAATGAACCACAAACATGTATTCATGTAGTAAAAATAGGATTTGATTTCTAATCAACATGGACCAAATTTGTTATTTTCCCTTCAGTTTGTTAGGATCGAAAGCTACACTATTATTGACTCTAATTTTATTCCATTGTCAATTTTTCAGTAGCAGTTTTCATCTGTTTTTCAATCGGTATACAGTATACAGTATACAGTATGTCCAATGCATTTGTCTCTAATAAGCAAAATAATAAATCTAAGGTCCACATTCTGAAAATCTTGCAGAGATACAAAATAAAATCATGCTAAAATAATTTTCATCATTCTGAAAATGGTGTAAGGGAATGTTGATGCAAATTCTACAATGCATTTTGAATCTTTTCTCATGTCCAGTAATGTCGGCCCTTGTTTATTGAGATTTTCTGTTATATAACATAACAATCAAGCCCATGATAAGTTTTCAAAATATGCGCTTATTGCAATTCTTTCCTCCTCTGACATTTATCTATGTTGTTTTCCCAGTTTCGAATCCCAGTGAGATCACTTTGTGCAAGTATAGCAATTGACATTTGACACACAATGGTATGCCAAAATAAACTCTCATTGATTTTGCCTGTTAATTTGAAGATGAAATTCTAGTTTCAGAACACAGATCTATCATTTATCTCTGTCCAGTCCAAGAAAAAGGTTCTCAATGAATTACCTTAACCATAAGTCAATCGGGGTCACCACCAGCACAAGTCGTGTGAGTCGTGTCAGCATGCAGATTGCACGTCCATTCTATCGGTACTCGGAAATCCTCTATGTATAATGTCGAAGAGAACAGCCACATCCAATGCTATAAAATGAGGATAAAAATCAAAAAGTTGCTTAATGATGGCAATTGGTATGGAAAGTCAATTTCCTTATGTAAGACAAAAAGAAAACACTGATCATCCAAGGTTTTTTCCCCAACATTTTGATTGCCAAGCCTAATATATAATGAAAAAAACTTGTCCTGAAGTAAGAGATTTGCAGATTAGCCGGAATTTTCCATGGAGGCGGAGGGGGGGGGGGGGGGGGGGGTGAGTTTGGTCACACAAGGGAGCAGAGCTATGCGGCTTTGTACGGCAACAACATGGGCGGGCCAGTACAGAAAGTTTGACATATTTGACGTAGTCGTACAACATTTCCGAAGCCGAGAGTATGATTTAGTATTGGTTTAAAATTTTCGACATTTTCGAGGCCGAGACCACGGTTCTTCGTACTTTACGAGGTCAAGACCGCTAAAGTATAATCTCGGACCAGTAAAAATTTGAAATTGGGAGGTGGATCAAATCAATCCACCCAATGCACCACCTGACCACCACAATTCACAATGACAATAATTTTTTTTATTTTGCAACATTTCACTTTTGTCTTTTGAGTTTGACAGAGTACTACACAGACACAGTGCATTCCAGACCATAGACCTAACATATACATCAAAAATGAGCATCGATAAAAAAAACACAAAAAACGGATTACCCATTCTATATCAAATTTGAGAAGGCCCATCATTTCATAATCATAAGTCATAACAAAAGAGATATCAACATAACTAGATCGACAAATCTATTGCTTTCATGGCCTCTTTGACATTATCATTGTCATTTTCACAGTGAAAAAGACAATAATAATGTCAAAGAGACCATGAAAGCGATAGATTTGTCGATCTACACTCAAACTTGAATTGCTGATTCTGATTCTGATCTACGTACCTTAGCCCGATGCCGAGGCGCGGGCCGAGGCCGGGGCTTCGATCGGCGCTGAGAACTCGATCAGTCCGAGAGCGAGCACCCCGTGCATGCAGCTTCTCAGACTCAGCTCTGCATGCATCTCAATTATCAACCAAATTGTTGTTTTTTCTTCTTGATGAACCTCTAGATCTCCTCCCAGGCCGCATTCTCATTCGTATTTCCTTTGTAGATTCTCAAACGGTTTCTTCAACAAATTTGCTAGTGGTATTTAGTACACAATGCAAATATGCACCGAAGTAGCGCTGTAGCAGCTGTACGCGTATATCATATTACGTACGGCAGCTCTACGAACGTACGTCTATGATCTCGACTGTATGCAATATAGCCGGGCGGGGATCGGGCACAATATAGCAGGCACGACCAGGTCAAAGGTCACCAAAGACGTTGATTAACGCTTTAGAAATAAAAGATTTAAATGATAATTATCTTCATACTAAAGGGACATTTGAAAAAATCAAACCCTATTTTATTCTTCTTTTACCATAAGCTAAACAACACGGTAGAAGAGAAACGAGGAAGCTCCAAGTAATTTTCGTGGATTTGAACACTTTACATGAATCACTTTAAGTTTGAAGAATATTTCAGTACTTGATTGATTCTTCGGTCATTATGTTGCACACAGCAAACGCAGGCAGTTTGGCGTGCACTCAAAGTCTGTGGAACACCACACATCTCATACAGCATAAACAGGGAAGTGGAAGTCTGTGAAATGAAATTACAGACGCGGGGTTTTGATATACACGCAATATGCGGACGTGGGGGAAATACGAAAAAATTGCGGGGTTTAAAAACTCCTTTATTTCTAGGTAGAATCTTTTTATGGAATGGAATCTTCACAGATAGTCTGGAATATCTTATTCTGATTTATGCGTGCTAAACCTCGAAACAATTAACCAGTTGATAAACAAACAAATCGGTCTACGTATAGCCCCGTATAGCCTGACTAGGAAAAGTAACGGAGAGCTTAGCGTAAACTCCCCGCCGTGACCCGCCAAGGCAAACCAGACCATTCGACATGCAAAACTAGTACAGCATATAATGTATGTACCTGCTGCGTAGTTATTATAATTTAAAATGATAATCCACCAACCTACTACTTTGTACAGTACATCTACTTTGTAAATGGTCATACCATGGTGTGACCATTATCAAGCCCGACACGCAATATCAGCTCGGCAACCGGTGTGTATAACTAATAAAAAACATGAAGCAGATTGAGCGCATGTTGCAGCTCTATCCATGCTCCACTTTCAGCAATTTTCTTTGCTTTTATTGAATCTTGCAAAACTTGATAATCATACCAACTGAGAGAGTTTATTGCATAGATTCTGAAGGATCACTTTTGGTGACTGCTTTTGAGCTGGTTTTAGAGACTTTTGAAGAAGAAAAATCAAACTCCATGTTCCCATGCATTTACATGCATGTACTGTTATCATGCTAAACACAGTGCTGGACTGTGTTGACTTCATTTAAGCAGCAATTTTTGAATGGGGACTCTGTTAATCTCTTCACAATGGCTCCCATTCACATCTTGATAATACTAGCAGTTAGCTTTGAGAGCTGCCTGAATGGACCTGATGTACGCCTGAAAAGACGTGATGCCTTTATCCGTTCATCACTCTATTGTGAGGCAACCATTCATCAGGAAGCACTTTCTTCAAAGGAGAACATCTTACTACAATAACTGCCTAGCTACTTTCCAGTGTGAACTTCTCAGGGCTGGCGATGTACAATCAAACCCAGGACCTGATCACGATGGTGTATATAGAAAATATGATTGCGTTGTTCCTTCCAACAGTCAGACGTTATCATACAGCAATCAGGATGTACTAGCACTGCGACACAATTGCAACCAGCGTCTTCCCAAGCAGGTGTACACTACAATTCAGTCCCTTGGTCTGAATAGTCAGAAACCTACACGCAGAGGAACTCGAGGGGGAGTCAAGACCAATGCGTGGATCTCGTCATTCGACGCATCGGTTTTGTCTCCTGATCCAGAACGAGGTCGGAATCCAGAGAATCCCGTCAAGATACCACTGAATCAAAACTTTTCGGAGAAAGTTAGTTCTACTGCATCACCCAGCCATAATGAAAAAAATGTTCAGCGTCTTCGTTTCGCATTGTGGAATGCTCATTCCATCAACTCCCAAGACAAATCTACTGCTCTGTGTGACTTTGTTATTAGTCACCAATTAGACGTACTCGCACTGACTGAAACATGGTTAACCGGTAGTGATCGTGATTCTTGCACCATCGCAGACATGAAAAACACCTTACCGAACTATGTATTTCACCATTGCCCACGTCTTCATTCCAGAACTGGAGGTGTCGGAATACTGATTCTAGATGGATTAAATATCAAAATCCGAGAACGACTGGCTTATAACTCATTTGAACATATTGATGTTACCCTCTCATCAATGTCATCGTCTTTTCGCCTACTAATCATCTATCGACCTCCACCATCCAAAAAGAACAAGCTCACCAATGCCATGTTCATTGATCAATTTGGCAGCCTCGTTGAAACATTGAACTCTCATCCTTCCCAATTTCCTTCCCAAGACATTTTAGTTGCATCCGACTTCAAGCAGCACGTCACTGTTCCAACGCACAATGCCGGTCATACCTTAGATCTCCTAATTTCAAACAATTCTGACGATTTTATTTCATCTGTGTCAGTCAACGAAGATTTACCATCTGATCACGTTGCCGTCAAGTGCCTCATCAATGTCGCTCGACCACCTGCACCTAGAAAAACATTTCGGTCTAGAAAAATTCGCTCCATTAATATGCTTCCATTTAAATCAGATGTCCTGGATTCTCCTCTTCTTACAAATCCTGCAGACGACTTGAACTCGCTCGTTCTTCAGTATCACAGCGTCCTTCTGGCTTTACTCGATAATCTGTTGTTCTGCGACCACACTATCCATGGTTCAATGAATCACTTCGCGAATCAAAGCAAAAGAAACGTCGTTTGGAACGCAAATGGCGAAAATCCGGACTTACTGTGGACAAGGAACTGTACCTAGGTCAGTGTACCATCTACACTGATCTGCTCATCAGCGCAAAATCTGACTATCATCGCAGTGAGCTATCTCAGTGTGAGCCACGTGATCTGTTTCGCATGATCGACAAACATTGCCATGCCTCGCACGTAAAGCAACTCCCCAGCTTTGAAAACCCAAGGGATCTTGCCGACAAGTTTGCAAATTTCTTTGACGAAAAGATAACAAACTTACGACAAAAAATTGACAACACGCAACCTTTACCTCTCTCCATCGAAGTGAATGACGACTGCACGACCTCATTAACCAGCTCTTAACCTGTCTCTTCTGATGAAGTGTTACAGATGATTAAACGTTCTCCAATCACCTCATGTAAACTTGATCCTCTGCCTTCCTGCGTGTTCACTAATTGCATTCCTGAACTTCTCCCGGTCTTAACAAAGATCATCAACCTCTCCCTCTCAACTGGACAGTTTCCTCATCTATTTAAAGAAGCCTGTGTCCTTCCGTTGTTAAAAAAACCAAATCTGGATCCGGAAACATTAACAAATTACGGGCCGATATCAAATCTTCGGTTCGTATCAAAATTGATTGAAAGAGCTGTCTCCACACAACTCCAAGACTACCTCAGCGAGAACAAACTTCATTCAAAATCACAATCTGCTTATCGTCCATTTCACAGCACCGAAACCGCTCTTCTTCGTGTTCAAAATGACATCTTGCTTGCTCTCGACCAACGCACAGAGGCTATTCTAGTGTTATTGGACTTTTCCGCTGCGTTCGATACTATCGACCATGATCACCTTTGTCATCGATTAACATCACGCTACGTCATCAGGGACAATGTTCTTCATTGGTTCCGTTCATATCTTCAAGATCGAACTCAATCTATCCTCATCAGCAATGACAACTCGGACTCTCATAAACTTTGGTGTGGTGTACCTCAAGGCTCTGTGGCTGGACCCTTAGAATTCATCCTTTTTAGTGCTCCACTCCATAATGTCATCTCTGGTCATGGTGTTTCCTGTATGTGTTACGCAGATGACACCCAACTTTATCTCACCTTTGACCCTACAGATTCTGCAACTGCCGTCTCCAAGATTGAACCCTGCGTCCAGGACGTCAAATCATGGGCTGTACAGAATAAACTTGTTCTTAATGACTCTAAAACTGAAATTATTTACTTTAGCTCTCGTTTCACATAACATGACCCACCTCCGACATTTAATATAGGCATATCTCATATTCTACCTTCTTTAGTTGCTAAGAATCTAGGAGTTGTTATGGATTCTTCATTGAATATGACACATCAGATTGATAATGTTTGTAAAAGTGCTCTCATAGCTGTTAGGAAAATAGGAAAAATTCGTAGATATCTTGATAATAACACCACTATCCGTCTTGTTCATGCATTAATTACATCTCGACTTGATTTTTGTAACTCTTTACTTTATGGACTCCCTGATAAGAACCTCACAAAATTGCAACGTGTACAAAATACTGCTGCCCGCCTTGTTTCTTGTGTTTCCCGCTCTCATCACATTACACCAATATTACACAATCTTCACTGGCTTCCAATCAATTTTCGTATTATCTAAAAGATTCTTCTCATTACTTTCAAAGCCTAGCATGATCTTACTTCTACCTATTTAATAGATTTAATTCACCACTACACTCCCACTTGAACACTCCGATCATCTACACAGTCTCTCCTGGAATTCACACAACGAATTAACTCAAAATATTATGGTGAAAGATCCTTTTCCTATTCTGCCTCCTTTCTATGGAACGATCTTCCCCTTGATATTCGTACTTCCCCAAATGTAGATACTTTTAAATCTAGGTTAAAAACTCATTTGTTTAAGTTAGCATTTTTGTAATAGTTAATGTCTGTATATTATATGCATGTATGTTTATTGTATCTTAAAATGTCATTTGATGATTTGTATGTAATTATATTGTGCAGCGCTTAGAGGCTCTTTGCAATTTGCGCTATATAAATGTATATTATTATTAGTATTATTATTAATGCATGTGTGACAAGCGTTTTTTACATGGGCCTTACACATTATCAGTGCAATGCAGGCTGAACAGAACAGTATTGTAATATGTGTATGTGTGGGCCGGCCACGGACCCTTGAGTATGGACGGTGCAGAGAGATCGAATAGCACCACGCTACAGTAGCTAACGTGATCGAATTTACAGGCGGGCGAAGGATCATGAAACGGACAATACAATACGTCGCGCGTTTTATTATTTTGAGGTTTATAATCAATTATAAATCTATGAAAAGGAGGTTTCAAGCCCTAATCTTGTTCAGGCAAGCTGGTAAATTACATATTTCTTTCAATTTGGCTTGCAAAAGGTGGACACTCCCTTTAAGGCCTCGGTCTCACGAAAAATTCGGTCTAATTCCCATGTATAGCCATATATTATTGTTGTGTATTATATTTGTGCCCCGTCTTTTTCAGAGGAGCCTAAAGTCGCGCGAGGTCCAACCTCAGAAATCACGATTGATTTGAAATTCCATTAAAATGTCCCCAAAAATGTTATTGGCTCAGTCCCTTCTCTGGTATTTGTTCAACCGGTAGGCAAAATTTCCAGTTAAAATGTTTAGTGGAAAGGTGAAAATTAAGGAGAGTTTTGTATGTTTTTCGCGGGATTGAAAAGTTTGCTTTCTAAAATTCTTTGCTCTTAAAAGCGATCGATATTAAGCTCCTCCTCTTAACAACCCCTTTGTGCGGTTAGGTACGCGGTACGCACCGATCTCTATAGAAATGTTTTTTCTATAGAGATCGGTGGCTGGACGGGGTACGCGTTCTGTGAGGCGCGCCCCGTAGCAGCTTTATTTTTCAAAAGGACTGCACGCGCGATATATCGCGGTATGGTTACATCAAAGGAATGGCTGCACTGCCTGCATGTATTGATAAGTCGAACAATAACGAGTGTATGTCCAGGGGGCGGACCCCCTTTTTTAAATAAAAGTGCTCGCTATTGTATCCTGTGCGCGGTGTGTACTTGAGGCCGAGTTTATCATTCCAAAATCACTTTTCTCTACAAAGCATGTATTATATTCATCAATTTTTGGAGGAAAATGTGTAAGTCATACTGTTTGACTGATATGCAAGTTTTCAAGAAAATTGGATAAAGGTTGCTACGACATTCTATTCATGCAACCGTTTTCACGTATGGCCTGCATAGGAAGCAAATTTCACTTTCGAAACGGATGTAAAACTTGTTGAGCGATTTTCTCGGCATTTTATTTTCAGATAGTTAAACATTACCCTTAGAAAAACGTCAATAACTCTGCGTTGCAGAATCATTATGAGACGAACTTGATATCATATCAAAGCTTAGATAATGGTAATTCGAACTAGCTAATTTATCCAGAAAATTATTTATCCGACTTTAGGTTCTTCTCATTGTGACGGGTCACATTTTGTCTAAAATATCTTACATTATATCTCATTTACCGTGCATGACACGTCTGGTTTTTGGCTGTTGATCAAACAATAGCACAACTGGTCACGAGGAACGCGTGCGTCGTGCGTTCTCATTGCAGGTTCCCATCGCAAGTCTCATCACAATGTTTTGAAAATGTTCAAAATCCGTTGCGATCAAATCAATAGAAGAGAGATAACATGCGGTGATGGCGTAGTCTTGAAGTGTGGGAGTAGTCTTTCATTGGCTGCATCTCACCCTGAAATTTAAAAATTGCCTTATTCGGGTTAAAGCAATGTAATACTATTTATGTCATATTCATGTAAATTTATATCAGGATTATTCGAGCAAACTAATTCACTTTTCATCACGGTAATGCTGTGAAATATAATATAGCTAGTAAGGGTACAGTTGTGTTGGGTGTTGCAGTTATTCTTACATCTCATTCAATGTTATGCAATGTATTACGATTTCCAATAGTAGCTTGCAAAATGTTTGGTACCAAATTACCCGTACACAAGTCAATGTATGCACTATATATAGGGTTATAGCGTGCATCACACTTTGGACCCTACCACTCTAGTAGGGTCTGTTCAAAGCAGTAATCTAGCTGCACCTGACATTAAAATTGTATCCATGGCAACTACTTAGGGTTTGTAGACAATAAGTAATAATTAAAACTTCAGGTAATCCTCCGTAAATCCAGGAACACTGTATTTATGTTTGTATAATTACACACCCCCATCATTTAAAGGGGGTATTCAACCAACCGGTTTGTATTGTCATGATTTGAATACGTGTTTACATGTCATCGATAGAGTGGAGGGGGCAGGAGGGGGGGGGGGGGGGGGGGGGGCTCGGCTCACAGCGCTCTTTGGCCCAATACTCTCCTCCTTCAAGTGGTACATTGTTGTTATTGTTGTTGTTTGCTAACTTTCCTTCCAGTAATTTATATTTTTGGCATTTATATGCGCTAAAAGCCAAAATCTTGGACCCCGTCCTATGTATTTTTCAACATTTCTATTTAAACTTGGCTGTATACTCAATTTGTATATTAGTCTGGTGCACATATAGGGTTGCCCGTCGATAGTATGCTCCCCGGGGAGTTCAGGATGTGTACAAGATAAATGTGCGGGTCTGAACTGTACCAAATGACCAGGGGTAATAATAAGTGCTTAGAGGCTGTTCTGCAATAGGCGCTATATAAATAGGAACTTTTATTATTATGCTTATTATTTTTATTCCATCATTCCAGCATCATATTCACCATATTCAACATTGTTTTGGTAGCGAATTTGAGTTTTGCAAAATTACAAAAAAGCAGGATTTTTCTCGGTAATTTGTATGTTTTTTATTTGTTGATATTCTTAAAAGACACCATAGAAGATTCTCTGAGTTGGTAAAAATACAACGTCTCTAATTGTCACTCTTATGTTCACGCTCGCACGGTGATGACGGTGTACGAAGTGGGTCAGTCATTTCGGCATGTTTCAGCAGGTTTATTTGTATCCCGTCACAGAAGTAAGTTAAATCGATAAATTATATCTTGTTTTAGATAATGTGTGAATGATGTGTTTTCGCAAAGGAAGATTATGGTGAAAAATATAGGCAAAAAGATGAGTTGAATGTACACGTGAAAACATGCTGAAGTTAGCTATTAAAATTACGTCCATATTTTGGTGTTGCCAGTACGCAAATTGTGTTGCCAATTTATGTTTAGATGATAAAGAATTTTGAAGGAACATTTCTATAAATACTCAAATAATGTCAAGATTTCACAATATGGCTCATTTTGAGAAGTTGACATTGGTGAATTTACAAGTTAGAAATTCTCTTCACAAAATTAGATGATTTGTATTCTGTGTGATCGATTATGAACAGTTTCTGAAAGTTGCTCTAAAGTTCTAAACTAAAGTGGAATGTTGATGTTTATATTTAACACTATTATATGTGATTAATTTGAATAGTGCATTTAGCTAATTGTGATGCATGTAAAGATTGAAAGATGAAAATATGACATTTAGCCCAGAATTTGCAGTTGTGTAAAAGGCACTTCCATTATTGGGATTATTTGGCTATGATTTTGGGATAAATAATCTCTAAGAAGAATGTTGTACTTTAGTAGAATTTGCATTTAAAATCAGTGCCTTGAGTCAAAGAAAACACAAAGTATTAAATTCAGTTTCACATTTGATCAACCTTTGATATTACTGCGTTGCGTAATGCGAATTATTGTCGCTTGATTTCAGCTAGGGGTTTTCTATGAGCAACTGTAAAAGAACATGTCTGAGAATTTACTTAGCTTAAGTTGAATTTGATTGTACATTGAATATTGTGCAGAGATATTTGTGTGCAGGTTAGACAAGTATTTAATATGCAATTTTGTCTGCTACACTTGGACAATATTTCCAGGATTGGTTTAACTATTACAGTTTGACTACTTATTAAGTATATTACTTGATAGAGTTCATTAGGCTGAAATATGTCTGTGATATTTAGGTTTTTTAGTAAAAATTGATAAATATCAAGTTGAATATTAGTAGAGATTGAACAATCGATTCTGAAGATAAAACTTGAGTGATCGATTGATCCTTTTTCGATAGTATTCTGAGATGTAAAGTTTGTATCGATCAGAGGAATTAAGTGTTTATAGATTGTTTTTAAGATTTACTTGCAAAAGAAAATAAACGCTAAATTTATTTGTCTTACTTCTGAATCGATTGTGTTTATAAGAAATAACAAAACAGGTCAGACGGAGAAGTGTTACTTGTATAATCATTTATTAAGAATGAATAGCTTATATTTGTATACCGATGAACGAAATAACTCAAAGTTTGTTATTTTCTGTGCATTACGTTTTGTATTTACAGATCGAATAAAACCTACACCGTTGGGAATTTCCAAAAATTGTACCAACAGTGTTAACCTATCTCAATTCTAAACGGGACTCATCTCGGCTTGTTCCCTTTCCGATCCAGTCTGGTGCACATAGGGTTGCCCGTCGATAGTATGCTCCCCGGGGAGTTCAGGATGTGTACAAGATAAATGTGCGGGTCTGAACTGTACCAAATGACCAGGGGTAATAATAAGTGCTTAGAGGCTGTTCTGCAATAGGCGCTATATAAATAGGAACTTGTATTATTATGCTTATTATTTTTACTCCATCATTCCAGCATCATATTCACCATATTCAACATTGTAAGAGCAGAGAGATATTAACGCTCATCCTTGAATTGTGGATTTTTTTTGTTAGGTTCATATTCTATAGATGCAGCTCTGAGCTGCAGTGAGTATGTACAACGTGTGATGTATTACATGCTTTGATAATATCCGCCTTTTAGGTTGTTGCAGGTGATCGCAATCATCAAGACCAAGGCTATTTCATTATGCTCTTTTTACACAAAAAACCATCAATAACAAAATATACAAAAATAAAAAAGGATGCTACTTACAGGAATATCCTATTATTGATTTTGTTTTACGATAACCGTGCAGACATTATATCAATTTTAATTCATTTTTTTACATGGCTGATTATGCCATCCTGGAAGTTGACGTTTTAAAGTAAAGCAGTATTAATATGTTTATCTCTTTGTATACAAGATTTTATATTTATATGTTAAAGGGGTAGTTTAGTTTTGATAGAGAGGGCGCTGATCATCACATTTTTTTTGTGTGGTAATGAAAAACTGAGTGTCAAATTTTAGAGAACATGCAATTTTAATTGAAGAATAGTCTTTATTTGGTCAAAATCGACCCAGAAACGGGTGAAATATCAATAAATATATCTGATCTAATAATTATTTGGGGCCCAAATAATTAGTTGTTTTTTCCAAAAATGTAAAAAATGCTTGCACTTTTTCAAAAAATTTTCAAAAGCTTTTTTTAAATAGTTGTTGATGATCTCTCTATTTAACCATTGTTTCAATAAAACATCACATGCATAATTTTGTATGAAAAATGGTTGAAACCAATGACTTTTTAGAAAACGCCCTCTTGTGTTTTAATGGCTCTTTTTTAATGATAACGGGCTATTTACATAGTTGTTGGTAATTTTGTATACCTTTCGAGCATGGTGGAGTTATAACTATTAGTTTATAATGTTACTGTCCAGGTTTGGTTACTAAAGTTCAGCCTTACCTAAATTGTACTACCCCTTTAATTTGTTTGTGTGACTTTGTAAAATTGTACGAAATTCAGCTGTTTAGCTGCCATGTACGTTTATTCAATAAACCATTTTCAATTCAATTCAATTCAATTGAATGAAAATCATTCAACCATACCATACTCCCGTCCCGATGTTCGGTATGATTGTCCTGTCGTTTGGCAAAGACTTTTGTCTGCCAACCTTACAATGAACTAACTATTTAACATTTTAATTCCGCGGTTGTTTACTTAAAGGGATAGTTGAGTTCTGGTAAGGAGAGTACAGTTTTGGTGAAACTGAATTTTAGTAACAAAAACCTGCATCATTACATTACATAATAGTTATAACTAGAAAGGAACACAAAATTACAAATGACGTAGTAAAGATCATGTTATCATTCAAAAAGAGCCGTTAAAACGTAAGAGGGCGCTTTCTAAACACTCATCGGTTTCAACCATTTTGAATAAACTATTGTGCATGTGATGCTTTGTTGAAATAGTGATTAGATAGAGAAATAACCAACAACTATTTAAATACCTATTTTGTAACTTTTTGAAAAGAGGAAGCATTTTTTTTTTATTTATTTTTTTTTTTTTTAATTCTCTAATAAACCTGGGGCCCCAGCTTTATTACAAATTGTTATATTTATGGATATTTCAGCCGTCTCTGAACCGATTTTGATCAAACAAAGATGATTTTATTATTTAAATATTATGCTCTTTCAAATTTTACACTCAGTTTTTCATTACCTCACCAAAAAAAAGTAGTCTAGCGCCCTCTCTACCAAAACTCAACTATCCCTTTAAACGCAACAATAATCTGAAAATACATTTTCCTCTCATGCGGTTCAATTATGTATGGAACGAGGTTTGAAGAAATTTTAGGATTTTCCCTAACTCGTCCTCATCTACAAGAAAACAATTAACATTATTTTGCATGAACATGATTATACAGAGTGTCCCAAGAAACGGAACAGGGCACTTCCCAAAATATAGTAACAGCATGAGTATGGCCATCGGACAGGGTGTATTTTCCCATGAAAACACGATACCAAGAAATGTAATTTTGGTCGTGTGGTTTTTCTTTTAGGGTACTGCAAGTGACACCATGTCAGATTCTAATTTTTGTCAATTTGTACCAAGTCCGTGCCTGTTAAATCGCACTTGATGCCCGTCATAGCATCTATGAACAAGCAATCCGCGCGCCCTGCCTGTTAAATCGCACTTGATGCCCGTCATAGCATCTATCAACAAGCAATCCGCGCGCCATTGTTAGTGTGCATCCAGCTGTGTGCCGAGTGAATGGGCACGGTTGTCCGGTGCTATGACGGGCAGGAAATGCGATTTAACAGGCACTGACTTGGTAAACATTGACAAAAATGGGTACCTGACATGGTGTCACTCACAGCGCCCTTAAACAAAAAATACACGACCAAAATTACTGTTCTTGGTATTGTTCAATGTAAAAGGCACCCTATTTGATGAACATAATCATTTTAAAACTATATTTTGGGAAGAGCCCCGTTCAGGTGTTTGGGCTACCCTGTATATCAATGCTGACCAAACCAGTTTTTACTAGCGTACGGGTTTCAAATCAATTAACCAAAACTGTATTCCTAAACGTGTATAATTTATAGGCAACTTATATTATATCAAATAGATGGGCAATTAATTTCACAAAATTAAGGCATTCCTAATAATGGCAAAACTATAGGGTATATCTGAAAAAGTCGCGATGTTGTTTTTCAATTTTGTTTGAATTGTGAGTGCAACATTTACACTGAGCAAGTTCTCAGAGCTCACGGGTTCTAGTGTTTTAGTTACCAGCCACCTTCCTCAACCATTTCCCTCATTTTAGTTGTATATCATAATGTTGTATGATAACAATATGTTTTTTATTGACACACAATATTCATAGAAATGTAGTGCACTCGGGATAAGTATTTTTTCGTCGATAGGTTCTATTTCTAAATACATCCTTTTACATTATAGATACATCAAGCATTGCAAGTCATTGTAGCAATGATATTGGGTAAGATGTTTTTTTAATCAGATATACTCTTTATACACAATAAACTATCAATCAAAGACTGGTTATTGTTAGATCTGAGATTGTTAGATATTAGATACTGTTAGATCAAAATTAATTTGTATCAGCTGTGCAGTTGACGAATTATCCGTGAATCGAACTGTTATGCAAATATAGATAGTATTGATGACATGTGTGTTTCCGGTTGATTTTGCCCTTTTTAATTATTTGTTTAGCACACAAATGAATTCGAACGTCAAAAATGTGTTGCATTTTGCCCAATCGGAGTAGTTTCGAATTAGACAAAGTCTAAAATGTCATAATAATATACAAATCATTCAACGCAATAGTTTGGGACAACCCATGTTGCTAAGGCATGTGAGGTGCATAATTTGTGTGAAACCTGTTTTCATGATTCACATATCTGATCGATTAAAGTAATCCAATAACTTCGTAAGAATTTTCAAAAACTGATACGTGTGGCTTCAGTAATTATAATAATATACTTTTAAGTTTTCTGGTGAAAATGTGTGATAGTTTCATTAAAAGGGAACCCTGTTTACCTTGAACATTGATGTGCGATTCTTCATTTATTGTCCATTAGTTTCAATTAAAACAGCTAAGGCCTTGGTCTCACGATGCGATCACCTGCAACAACCTACCATGGGTCACGTGCGCATATGAAAGGCGGATATTGTCAAAGTCTCTATAACATCACGCTCTGTAAATACTCAAGGCAGCTCAGAGCTGCATCTATACAATAATAACCCTCACAAAAAGTTCCGCAAATCATCGATGAGCGTTAAAGGGGTAGTACAGTGTTGGTAAGGCTGAGCTTTAGTAACCGAAACCTGCACAACCTGCTCGAATTGTGGAATAATAATAATGATAATAATAATAGTTCGTCTTTATATAGCGCCTATTGCAGAACAGCCTCCCCTGGTAATTTCGTTTAGTTCAGACCCGCACAATTATCTTGCACATCTCCTCAACTCCCCGGGGAGCATACTATCGACGGGCAACCCTATAGTTGCACCAAGCTTATATGAAATTAACCTGTGTATAGAGCCATGTCAAAGATAAATGTTGAACAATATAAATTACTGGTAAACAAGTTAGCAAAAGCAACAACATTAACAATAATTGAACCACATGAAGGATGAGAGTATTGGGCCCAAGAGCGCTATACTGTCATTCACCTTTAATCACAAATAACTATTTGCACTTATCAACAAAGTTACTAGATCCGATTCGGATTCGTAAATCGGATGCCTGCTGCCACCTTGCGAACGCCATTGCATACAATGCGAATACAGTTGGTTGAATGTTTTACTAAACAATGCGCACAACTTAGCCTTTAGTTCACAATAGTAGGCTTGTTAAGAGGTCCGCCACTGCGATTTGGGGTACAATTCTTTTAGTAACTTCAACATATTCCTTGGATAAAAAGAAGAAAATTCATCCAAAGAGACACACTGTATCTATGCAAATTAGGCCTAATTTCCATAATTTATGCAAATTTATTCATGAAAGTGGGATATTCCATGCAAATTGTGTTTTTATTGACATATTTCAAGGAGAACATATTCCTTGGATCAAAAGAAGAAAATTCATTCAAAGATACACCCTGTTTATATGCAAATTAGGTCTAATTTCCATAATTTATGCAAATGTATTGATGGAAATGGGATATCTATGCCAATGGTGTTTTTATTGACATATTCGGGAGAACATAATCCTTGGATCAAAAGAAGAACATTTATCCAAAGAGACACTCTGTATCTATGCAAATTAGGCCCAATTTCCATAATTTATGCAAATGTATTCATGGGCCCAGAAATAACGGAACGGGGCACTTCCCAAAATAAAGCCACGAAATGACTGGGTCCATCGGATAGTGTGTCTTTTCAAATGAAAATTGATACCAAGAACATTAATTTTGGTCGTGTAGTTTTTGTTTTACATCGCTGTGAGTGACACCACGTCAGGGTTCATTTTTCTTCAATTTTAACTGACCTATTGGCTAAAGAATGACCCAAAGCGGCTCGTTATAGAATTCGGTGCTGTGGCTATTCAGTCGATTGCACATTAACAAAGGTGTCCGCATCATTGTTCACCGTAATTCTATGACGAGCTGTTCGGGTCATTCTTTAGCTCATAGGTATGTCAAAATTGAAGAAAAATGAACCCTGACATGGTGTCACTCACAGCACTCTAAAACAAAAACTACACGACCAAAATTAATGTTCTTGGTATCAATTTTCATTTGAAAAGACACACTATCCGATGGACCCAGTCATTTCGTGGCTTTATTTTGGGAAGTGCCCCGTTCCGTTATTTCTGGGCCCATGAATAAATTTGCATAAATTATGGAAATTAGGCCTAATTTGCATAGATACAGAGTGTCTCTTTGGATAAATTTTCTTCTTTTGATCCAAGGATTATGTTCTCCCGAATATGTCAATAAAAACACCATTGGCATAGATATCCCATTCCCATCAATACATTTGCATAAATTATTGAAATTAGACCTAATTTGCATATAAACAGGGTGTCTCTTTGAATGAATTTTCTTCTTTTGATCCAAGGAATATGTTCTCCTTCAAATATGTCAATGAAAACACCATTTTCATGGAATATCCCATTTTCATGAATAAATTTGCATAAATTATGGAAATTAGGCCTAATTTGCATAGATACAGAGTGTCTCTTTGGATGAATTTTCTTCTTTTCATCCAAGGAATATGTTGAAGTTATTAAAAGAGTTGTGCCCCAAATCGCAGTGAACACCCATATTTTGGGGTCTTAACAAGCCTACTACAATGGGGAATTGCGGTATAGCAATTCGAACAACGCCCTCTACAGACCAACGCATAATCAACTTTTTGTACCACTGAGTAAACACCATTATAATAATGTTGTCTTACTGCGCTTTCGATTTGATGGCATACAAATACAAGTGCAAATACATATTCTTTTCACAATATCTGCGTTCGTTTATTTAACATCGCTTCGCTCCTCATGCGTCTATCCCTATTCAATCTAGTCGGTTACACTGTTGAGTGACTATTTAACTGTGTTAAATCTTTTACTATAATGACATTTGTTTTTGTAAAATTCACTTAGTCAGACATTCTTTTCTGGTCGTCAAGCATCTGTTGAACAATTACAAGATGAATTTTCTTAAATCATGTGCAGTGTTCTGCTTTATCATCTCTCCATTCGGATCCGATAGGATGATATTTGCTGATGCCCAAGGTAAGTTATAATCGTATGGTCTGGTAAAACGATTGCAACATTAAGATTTGTGTAATCTTATCTATGCGATACACACGTTGTTGCAGATACATAGGAGTAGGAGGCGGGATCTGGGTGGCTCCCCCGGAGTTTTGAAAACGGCCTTACTCGGGCAAAACCCACCTGGAATTCGGGCAAATCATATCATTCGGGCAAAACTAGCAACGGATCAGGGGATTGTAGTAACTGTGATGACATGTGCAAAAGATCATGTTTGATAACGGTTTTCTTGGCTAATTTTATAATTGTTTCACACAAGTGTCTTTCAAAATCACTCATTTCTTGCCCAGGGGTAGGGAATGCCGTAATTTAAACGTGTTAACCGGTGTGGTCGCGGAATTGATCAGGCCGCGGGATCAGTCGGGCAGTGCAATTTTTGGGGATTGCTGCTAACTTCAATTTTCATAGTTTTAGCCACCAAATGTAATGAAAGCCATTAAATCTAACTATATCCACCTAATCTACCCATAGCCACAAATTACAGCATGCAACCACTATATTTAGGGTTCGGGTGAGGGTTAGTTTTGTTCGCAACCTTATTATTTTTGTTATATTGAAGTCAGCAAAAAACTTAAAGTAATTTATCATCAAGTCAGACAAAATCCGCGCGCGAATCTTATCCGACCGGACTTAACCTGCTGACGGACCTTTTTTCGCTCCCACACCGGTACCCTATTTTCAATTTAGAGCAATCAAAATCACTACGCGTGCTTTCAATTTCATTTTCGGACATATAATTTTTAATTTCGTTCATTTAAAATCACACGTTTATAACGGTCAGGCAGAATTTGTTGTTGCATTCAAGTAATTTCATGAAGCATTCCGTTTCACAGGTGTCATATTTTCTAAATTGTGGTATGTACTAAGCACAAAATTAAATTTGACACAAACACTTCTAAAATGACAATAACAATACATAACAACATGAATGAGAACACAATTTGCGTAACTTATATTAAAGGTACACTTCTTCCCGATTTTTTTTGTTTAGGGCTTTGGTTGGTTTTAATTCCATTTGAAAGTTCATTGAATAAACCATGTGAAATGAGAATCATTCCTTTCCGAATGCTTTCATGGTTGTACAATTTTATTTCAAAATATTTTATTTACATATCGTCTAGTCAGGCGATATATTGACTCTTAAAGAAAATCCTTACAATCCTTTAGTACACTTCTTTCAAATAATTTCAAAAGAAGTTTTTAAATAGTTGTTGATAATATCTTTATTTAATCATTATTTTAACAAAACATTACATGTACAATTTTGTATGAAAAATAGTTAAAAGCGATGAGTTTTAGAGAGCGCCCTCTTCAGTTTTGATGGCTCTTTTTGAATGATAACAGGCGTTTTACTTAGTCATTGGTAATTGTTTATACCTTTCGAACATGGTGGAAATAAAACTATTAGTTTGTAAAAATTCTGCAGGTTTTGGTTACTAAAGTTCAGTTTGACCAAAACTTAAATATCTGTTTAAACATGTTACAAGTTATGTGCTCAGAATAACTCAATTGTTAGTATTTGACATGTCCACGAAATAATGTGCAAACATTTGTACATTAAATTGATTTTATACGGCCGAGTAATGTGCGAAAATGCAAGGCGAGGTTCCGTTAATAATTGCACTGACGTTGTACACGGCTATGACTATCCAGTGGATAGTTATACATCGTGAACATCTCCTTAAAGGGATCTAGTAACTTTGTTGACATGTGAAAAAAGTGATGAATGGTTGATGCAATGTATATTGTTGTTATCTCATATGTCCACAGGGCATTGTGTGAAAATTTCAAGTCAAATGGACATTGCATGGCCAAGTAATGAGCGAAAATGCAAAGTGATATTCACTAACTCACTGCACATCACTTTGTACACGATAAGAAAAACTCCACCGGAGTTTTTCTTATCTGAATACTTTGATCGTACATATCTTTGTAACGAAAGGGAAATTTGAAAAACCGAAACCTGTCCCATGATTGTATTGTTAATACGAATACAACAAGGTATGAGGGAACCGCTAGAATTAAAATTTTATTTTAGGATTTGGACAATGTTACTTGGACTAAGTAACAATGTCCAAATCCTCAATTTCTACTAAGAAATCTAGTAGTTCTCGCATACCTTATCATTCTCATATTAACAATAAAATTACGGGACATGTATCGGTTTTTCAAATGTCAATTTAATTCAAAATATATTAATTAGTGTTTGGAAATAAAAATTGTCTACGGGATAAATCAAGCCGTGTACAAAGAAAGAACATAAAAACAAACATTTGGGAAAACCGATACCTGTTCAATGCTTATACAGATACGGCAATGTATGATTGATGTTCTAGATTTATGTAAGCACAGTTTTGATGAAACATGGTCTAGGTTGAGCTGAAGGCTTGCAATTGTCGTTCAAAATTGCATTTTGTTCATACGATTTAGCTCTTCGGTCAAGTGATTTTCCACTTTTAGCAATCAATTTAAAACATACGCTATATTTGTATTAAATTTCGCTAACGGATTTGGCGAAAGGCGGTATTACGTAATCAAACATTTTCTCGCTTTAAATTGAATAGCAATTTGACGAGATAAAAACACGTTTTAAATCGAATGCAAACAAAATGTTTTTTAATGATTGTTATACGAATTCGAATGCTAAAAAACGAATTTAAACTGCAAAATACAACTGCGATGACAGAATCGGCGAAATTGAATGAACATAAAATGATTTCGTGTGGCCCACGTTCGTTATTGACCGAGAAATCCTATATTAGTAGAAAACGTGCTACGTATCATTACATACTAATAATTACAGTTTAATGATGCTTTAATTGTTTAAAAGCATATTAATGGGCAAGTTGCAGGACCTTTTCTTTAAAAAAAAACAGTGATTAACGCCTTCCGAACACTTATTTTATACCATTTCTTTCATCATCATTTTGTGACTAGGATGTTTGGAAAAAGAAAATATTCAAGAGAGAGATTGCAACAATCAATTAAAAACATCCGGAAATATACAAGGCGCATAATAAATAAGTGTATTAGTCATAAATATGTTCTTACAATTTTGATTCAATTTAATGCCCAACATCTATTCAAATCAAATGATAGATATATTTGTCATCCGTTTCTGAATTGATTTTGATAGATGAAAGTTAATTATGTCATGACACTTGTGTCCTTTTGCAAATATCACGCTTCTTACTTTCATTACCTTAAACCACAACTGAACTATCTCTTTACATGATACATGATGCAATTCCATTTATATTAATTTTTCGTCCAGGTTTCGTCTGTCCGCCACTATTGCATGATGATATTCCTCCAGTAAATGGTGGTTCAAGAGTGACAAATTACGGCGTTGGGGGCCAGGTCGTAATCTACTGTGACCCAGGTTACCACCTTAGTCATGCCGTCACCATAGAATGCAGAATAGATGGCGATTGGTACATCAGTGGGTATGGAAGTTTGGAATTGCCTACGTGTAACGATTCTCCGACAGGTAATCATTATGCTTACGGTGGTATACCCTAAATTTTTACCCAGAAACGCAATTTTGTCAGTAAACCTTAAGAGGCGCTATAATGTAAACAATTTTCCAATATATCCGAACAACTATATTTATCTTACAATTAATTTGGCAAACTACGTTTATCTGTTCAAGAAATCCCTAAATTAGCTCTAGGGGATAAATGCAGACAACTATGTTTTATCACAGTGTTAACTGTTTATTTTCTATGTTTCCACTATACCGACGCTTAGCAACGTTTTTCATTATTTTGCTTTTAAATACCGTCCAAAAGTGGGACGTTTACCGGTACCTTGAATACAATTTGAATACGAATGACAAGTAACATTAGTGAAAACAGTGGCGTAGACAGGTTCTCACACCTGGGGGGGGGATGATTCGCCGTTTACGGGACCAATACCAATTTTGTTCGCGGCCGTGACCACCTGTCGAAATATTGCAAGACCAAGTCCTCTCAGTGGGTGTGGGGGGGGGGGGGGGGGGGGGCAGGGGCGGATCTAGCTTTTTGCCGAAGGGGGTCGGGGTTGAGCAAATGACGATGCGGAGCATCGTCCATGAGCCGCGAAGCGGCTAATTTGTTTAGCTATTTTGAACCCCCGTAAGTGATTTTTCCCCCTTTTTTTCACTGATACATTTTCACTTGGCAGGGGGGGGGGGGGGTGTCTTAGATGTTAGGATGGTCAAGACCAGGCGGGCCGAAGCAGTTTTGGATTTTGGGGGGGGGGGGGGGGAGTTGGCAGGGGTGGATCTAGCTTTTTGCCGAAGGGGGGGTTGAGCCAATGACGATGAGGAGCATCGTCCATGAGCCGCGAAGCGGCGAATTTTTTTAGCTATTTTGAACCCCCGTAAGTGATTTTCCCCCCTTTTTTTCACTGATACATTTTCACTTGGCAGGGGGGGGGGTCTTAGATGTTAGGATGGTCGAGACCAGGCGGACCGAAGCAGTTTTGGATTTCGGGGGGGGGGGGGAGGGGGCAGGGGGGGATCTAGCTTTTTGCCGAAGGGGGGGGTTGAGCCAATGACGATGAGGAGCATTGTCCATGAGCCGCGAAGCGGCGAATTTTTTTAGCTATTTTGAACCCCCGTAAGTGATTTTTTTTTCACTTTTTTCACTGATACATTTTCACTTGGCAGGGAGGGGGGGGGGGGGGAGGGGTTTAGATTTTAGGATGGTCGAGACCAGGCGGGCCGAAGCAGTTTTGGATTGGGGGGCGGGGGGGGGGGGGGCAAAACCTATGGGGGCTCACGATTTTGTGTGTGTAGGCGCTCATGCCCAACCACACTCACAGTGCTGCCAAATTTGAGCCAGATGTGATATTGCAAGGAGCGAAGCGACAAAGCCCGAGGGAGCGAAGTGACTGAGCGGGGGGAGGGTGTGGGAGGGGGTGTCCCCCCTCCCATGCTAGGGAGATTTTGCATTTTTGGACTTGGAATTGTGTAATCTGGTGCTTATCTAATTTAGAAAAATGTGTGCTTAACATTTGACTGTTTCTGAGAAAGCGTGTTATAATCTGCTCGACCAGAAATTTGTAATACATTTTCCGGAAGAAAACGAATAATTGACACACTTATTATGCACCCAATACAAACACAAATATTATATTAATATTTAGCGTCATATACAGTTCCAACATCACCATATGAGACATTATGTGTGATCCAACAACTTAGCCTATTGCCAACAAAAAACAGTTCCGAGAGGCGTAGCTACCGAGGGCTTGGGCAGAGCCAAATAAGGAGGGTTTGGGAGGGGTATCCCCCTCCCACGGAGAAGATTTTGCATTATCCATACTTGTAATGGTGAAATTTGGTGCAAGTTACACAAGCAGCCAGCGCAATGCCAGCCTATGCTGGATCTACATAGCCCGATATACAGAAAAAATACTCACCCCGGACCATACGCAAGCTACAAAACAAACTGAGATAATCTGTTCGCGCGCGAAGCGCGCAACGAAAATAGAATGTAGATGTACAAAGTACTATTTTAACGGTAGAATTAACAAGTCTTAGCTCATACAACCAATGGTTTTCCCCACTCGTATACACATATACACAGACAAAAATGTATATCCTTCCCTAAAACCTGGGGGGATGATTGTACATGTCATCCCCCCCCCCCCCCGTTGTCTACGCCCCTGAGTGAAAATAAATAATAAATAGTAATGTTAGATGATAAACGCCAAGCTTGTGATTTAAATATAAGATTGTTTCAAAAGAGGTATTGTACATAACCGATTCAAATCCCTTACTAGATTTTCGAAGCCACCACTATCAACGAAGGGTAATTTTGATGGGGCCTAGGTATTTCATACAGGTGGGCAAATAATGGTTCGATTTGCATAGGGATGTTTACTCGTGGTTGGCTTGTTGCATCAAGTCGTCACTTCATTTGAGGGCTTGTGCCGAAAGGATGCGTAGCGTCGCATCGTGTCGCGTTGACTGGAACGTGACCATTCGTCCAAAGCCCCATCCCCGGTTTTGCCGAAAGATTGCGTTGGGAGCGTTCGGGCGCGTCAGTATAGATAACGCTACCAAATGGCAGATACCGGGGGGGGGGGGGGGGCATAGTCCGAATGTACGCGTTTAGAGAGGCTAAAAGTCATATGTTTACATTAATATGTACATCAAAGACGCGTCCGTAACTTGCGCCATATTGATCTTTGCGTTTATCAAATATCAATTGTAGCGCTTTACATTTTAATCCCAAACTATTAAAATACTGTATAACTTTCCAAACCAGGATGCATCCCTGCAGTTTTTTTTGTGTTTGAAGGGAACGTTTCTACAATGTTTTAAGCATGCTGGGTGAAATGGGAACAGTCTTAAAGGGACAGGTCTTCTTTTACAAAAACGTCTGAACAGGTTCCAGTTGATAGATGGGGATGAATGTAACCACAAAAATCAGATCGAACAGCCCTGTAATTTGGATGCTACGAATTAAAAACGAATGCGTCCCTCCATCAAACTATATATCGGTCAATAAAGGAGTTTAACTGATTTAGCATAATATTCCAACAATATTCTACTTATTCTTGTAAAGGTATTGTGAAGCCAACATTTGTAAAGGTATGTCACGGAAAAAGTTCTAAAACATGAAGAATATATAATTACATGTAGTCAGTTTGGGCGAGGTTTGGTTATTTTGTGTAGTAACCGCTTACCCATTGTTATTTATGCGCGGGTCACATAGGGGTCACGCATAGCGCTGTGGCACGCCGTGGAATCCGTGAGCGAACTTTCTCGACGGGTGAAAACGCGTATTATGCATAATTAACCAATGGACGATGGTTTATTAGATTTAGGTCTATAACTCCACGAAAAAAAGATTTCAAGCCCTAATTTCTTCAGGCATGCTCTTAAATGTTATTTTCTTTCATATAAGACAATAACCTCGCAACTTTTGAAATTTGGCTTGCAAAAGAGGGGCTGTCCCTTTAAATACCTAACAATAGCAAAAGCTTGAGCAGATTTTGATAATCCATTCAAGAATTATTATTTGTCAAAGAGGTTTATCAACATCCAGTTTGTTGCCGTTTTAGTCGGCTCTTTGCCAAATGTGTGTTGTCACAGAAGACCAACTCCGATTTGAACTGTACAGAAGAACTTCAAAAAATATAAGTTTTAATGAAAAGGCCCTCTACTCTCATTCTCAGATATGTTAGATAAGAGGTGAATGTGTGTGTATTCAAGGTACAACTTCCTCAACTGGTCCAGTAAAATCCATGACAAATTAAAATATTTGAAAATATGTGGACAAAGTCAGTGGAAGGTTGCTCTACTACTATGGTATAACAGATTTTGGCAAATTGCCAAGAGGGCGGCAAACAAAATCACCGAAATCATAATTTTAAATTAAACATTATACATTCTTCAAACTCTTACTCTTGTGCTTCTAAAATTGTTCTCCTTTCACTCAATCCACATTAATACTTGGGGAAACCTCCCCTTTAATGTTGCATTTTGAAGTCAAGTTTATATAATCCTCCTTTTTATATTATTTCCAATAATCGCTTCCGTTCCATAATATATGTCCCGTTTGTTCAAATATGTGTGAATGTATGAGAGTTAGGATATCATGCATAATACATGTAAAGTTTGAGATGACAAGTGTTTTGGTTAAATAATACCCTTATTGGAATATATATATATTTTCTGTGTTTCCATCTTTTAAGCTGGATGTGTTTGTTGTGTGTACCTTTTCTTTCCATACAAGCATATATCCGCAAGTTGATTTCAATCTATCCTTCGGGTTTATGTCAGGTTTATAATAGCTTCTGACCACTTAGTCAGGTTCACTATGTAAAGTTGTAAACTTTTTTTGGGGATTTGTAAACCTATACATTTTTGGAATCTGTATAGTATAAGAAGTCAGAAAACCAATGTTTACAATTTGCCGGAAGCATTTATGGCGGCCATCTTGGATTTTCAAAATGGCCGCCATAACAATAGGTGTTTCTCATTATCTCAGCATTCAAGTGGCCTAGAGTAATGATTTTAATGGCTACACATATGTTTTCAGGGATGGGGAAGACAGTGGTACAATGTAAAATAAGATAAACATAACCACAAAGCGGCCATCTTGGATTTTCAAAATGGCCGCCTTGAAAATCAGTGTTTTTCAATATTTCAGCATTCAAGTGGCCTAGAGTAATGATTTTAATGGCTACACATATGTTTTCAGGGATGGGGAAGACAGTGGTACAATGTAAAATAAGATAAACATAACCACAAAGCGGCCATCTTGGATTTTCAAAATGGCCGCCTTGAAAATCCGTGTTTTTCAATATTTCAGCATTCATGTGGCCTAGAGTCATGATTATAACGGCTAAACATCCATTTTCAGGGACTAGGAGGCCAGTGGAACAATGTAAAATTAGTCAAACATAAGGTTCCACAAAGCGGCCATCTTGGATTTTCAAAATGGCCATCTTGAAAATCAGTGTTTTTCAATATCTCAGCATCTAAGTGGCCTAGAGTCATGATTTTAATGGCTAAACATACATTTTCAGGGATTTGGAAGCCAGTGGTATGAATTAAAATACCGTAAGCTACACACAACCACAAAGCGGCCATCTTGGATTTTCAAAATGGCCACGAAAATGTGTTTTGTTTCACTATTTCGGCATGCAAGTGGCGTAAAGTCATGATTTTAACGGCTAAACACACATTTTCAGGGATGAGGAAACCAGTGCATGGTACAAAGTAAATGAATCTAAACATTACCCAAAAGTGGCCATCTTGGATTTTCAAAATGTCCACCTTGAAAATACGTTTTTTTCTCACTATTTCAGCATCCAAGTGGCTTAGAGTCATGATTTTAATTGGTAAACATACATTTTCAAGATGAGGAAGCCAGTGGTTTAAAGTAAAGTAAGGTTAACATGATATAGATTATAATGTTAGTTTCATTATAACAGATGTTCTTAATGGTTCAGAACTTCAATGTGTAGCACGCTACACCTCTAGCATGTCTAGATAGCTTATTGACATATTTATGCAGAGTCTTTGCATTTCATCATCCTCATCACTGTCACTGGTCGACAACATATTATTCCTACGTTCCTCGTCATTCTTGCACTGAGTGCTACACTGGCAGAGGTCTATGCATGATAAATTATTGGACCTACACGAGCATCAACATGTTGGAACAGTCTGCTTGGGTCCTACTAATTAGCGCGAACAAGTGCAAAATAATGCGACAAGCGCGAAGAAGTGCGAACCTGCTGTGTCATTGTAGTAGCCATGCTGCAGCGGATCCCGGAACTGGTGCAGAGCCTGGCCCCATAATGTGGCATGGATCTGGACTCGTTGGATGTGCTGCTTGAGATGCAATGCTGACATATCCGCCTGCTTTGAGGTAGACTTGCAGCATGCAGTTTGCCTTGCCTATGTGATAGAATCGTCCCCGTGTTGTCTTCCCCTTTGAATGCATGTAAGGCTGGTAAAGCCTTTGCTCTTTCTGAACCTAGAGCTGTCTATATTGGCTGCACTGAGACCACTCCGGACGCCATTTCTCAGCAGAAGGTCATAGTGTGCTATGACCGACTCTGCATCAGGTGGGTTACTCTTTGAAATCAGCGCGGCATTGTGTATGAGCAGTGTATCCGCCTCTTCATGATTGTTGTCCTCGCTTTTCAGCTCGCTGTTGCTCCTAGTTCGTCCTGTGGCAGATGCGATAATCAGCGTTGACGAGCCTTGGTTGTACTCCAGTGTTTTTGCTGCAAGATACTCAGTCAGGTCAGCCTTCGTTCTGAAAGGGGAAAGGAACCGGCTAATTGGGATGTGATTGATGTTGGTGTCATCTCTGGTCTGATAATGGATCAGATCCTTCCCTTGACTCTGTTCCTCCATTGTGGTATTCTTCAGGAAATCAGCTTTCAACACCAGAATGATATAATCACACAGTATGGTATTGAAGCATTCATTGAGGTATTTGACTGTCACTACCAGACTAATGTCTCTGATAAGATCATTCTGGTGTATGAAACAAACAAGCCTGATTCCCTGAAGAATACCACAAGGGAGAATCAGAGACAAGGAGATTTTCCGATCCAATATCATATATCAGAGATGACACCAACATATCACATTCCAATTATGACCCGTTTCTTTTCCCACGACAAAACGAAGACTGATCCGACTGGTATCTGACAGCAAAAACACTGGAGTACAACCAACATGACCGAGCATGGTGGATCAGCGGTTGGAATGTCAGCCTCATCCACGGGAGGTCCCGGGTTCGATCCCAGACCGGGTCATACCAAAATGGTACCTTCTGCCTTCTAGCCAGGCGCTCGTCATCTATATAATGGAGAAGGGAATTTTAATCACACAATTTACCAGAGGACTGGCCGGCCCCTTCTGTAGCTTTCGCTACATTTTGTAGACGTGTGGCATAGGGCTAATTGATCGGAGATAGGCACCGCCTTATATGCCAACATTGGCAAGGGAAGGTCTTTAACTCTTAACTTATTAACAACCAACATGACCAGGGCTCGTCAAAGCTGGATATTGCATCTGCCACAGGACGTATTAGGAGCAACAGCGAGATGCAAATCGAGGACAATGATCACGAAGAGGCGGATACACTGATGATCCACAATACAGGCATCAAAGATAAGCCTGCCTGATGCAGAATTGGTTGTTTTCATTCCATACACTGATTCCTTTGCTGAGAAACCCGTCCATGTCGATGCCTTCCGGAGTAGTCCAAGTACAGCCAATATAGGCAGCTCTAGGTCCAGAAATGCAAATGCTATTCTTGCCTATCACGCAATTACAGGGGCAGGCAACACAGGACGGTTCTCTTTCATAGACAAGGCAACCAAGCTGCAAGTCTACCTCAACAGGTGGAGAAGTCATCAATGCACTGTAGTTGCTTTTAGATGCCGCTGAAGTCACTGAAGATCGACTGTCATCACTTTCTACATCCGTCTGTACTGCATACGCACTAAAGGGCATCGATATTGCATCCCCGAGTTGTTCCAAGCAGCACATTCACCGAGTCCAGATCCGGGCCACATTATGAGGTCAAGAAAGCCTTGCTCAGCAGCCGTTCCTGGATCCACTGCAGCATGACCTCTACAATGACACATCAGCTGATCAGGTAAATCCGGTCCTCCCAACCTTCAAAGCCATCATCGAGATGGTGAGATGCCAGTGCAGAGAAGACTGTTCAACATTTATGCTCTAGTAGGACCCCGTAGGACCAATAATTTACCATGCATAGTTCAGCATGAACTCAGTGCTAGAATGACGAGGACTCTCGGAATGACATGTTGCCGACCAGTGATAGAAATGATCATGATGATGATTATGACATGCAAAGATTTTGCTATAAATTTGTCCAAGAAGCGGCCTGGACATAATAAAGTTATGACTTGCTACACATAAAAGTGCCGAGCCATTATTAACAAACATTATAATATGGTGAACAAGATAAACTGCTATATTGTAATGCAAGATTTTTTTACTTTATAGCACTGGCTTCCTCATGTGCGAAAATGTATGTTTAGCCGTGAAAATAATGACTCTAAGTCTATTGGATGCTGAGATATTGAGAAACAGAGATTTTCAAAGCGGCCATTTTGAAAATTCAAGATGGCCGCTTTGTGGTTATGTTTAACTTATTTTACAATGTACCACCAGTTTCCTCATCCCTAAAAATGTATGTTTAGCCATTAAAATCATGACTCTAAGCCACTTGAATGCTCACATATTGAATAACACTGATTTTCAAGGCGGCCATTTTGAAAATCCAAGATGGCCGCTTTGTGGTTATGTTTATCTTATTTTAAATTGTACCACTGTCTTCCCCATCCCTGAAAACATATGTTTAGCCGTTAAAGTCATGACTCTTAGCCACTTGAATCCTGAAATATTGAAAAACACTGATTTTCAAGGCGGCCATTTTGAAAATCCAAGATGGCCGCTTTGTGGTTGTGTTGATCTTATTTAACATTGTACCATTGTCTTACCCATCCATGAAAACATATGTTTAGTTGTTCAAATCATTACTCCAGGCCACCTGGAAGCTGAGATAATGAGAAACACCTATTGTTATGGCGGCCATTTTGAAAATCCAAGATGGCCGCCATAAATGCTTCCGGCAAATTGTAAACATTGGTTTTCTGACTTCTTACACTATACAGATTCCAAAAATGTATAGGTTTACAAATCCCCAAAAAAAGTTTACGAAAGCTAAAATTTCGACATAGTGAACCTGACTAACTTGGGCAATGCTAATGAAGGGGTTTCAGGGACGAGCAGCGTACGAGGGTTTTCTATAGCTCAGTCGGTAGAGCACCGGTCTAGCAATTTGGAGGTCTCGGGTTTGAATCCCGTTGGAATCTCAATTTCTTTGCCACTTTATAATCATAATATATTTCTGGTCAGTTTCTCTATAATTATGTTTGAATTAAGCATAATTATTAATAATAAGTTGTGTATTTTCTTCACCACCCAATATACCTCTTTAACTAAGTTATGTATTAGCATAATATATAGTCCAACATATTGCGCACCAACAGTATTATGTATGGCATGACGAACAACACAAACAGATCATATTTGAAAGCCATGCAACAAACATGTTAGTCCACGTTTATTCATAATACGGAATTATTATCCGCGTATTCCTTATAAGGAACTAATCTCTGATTATTTCTATGAGGAAGTAATCTCCGGTTATTCCTTTTCAGGAATTCATCTCCCAAATCGAGCCACGGACTCGATCTCTGATTAAAAGTGGTGTACCAACTTTGTTGACATAAGTACAATGTTGACTGACTTTGTAAAGTTCGATATAAACCGAACACAAAAGTAACTTCACCCCTAAGCAATTGCCCATAATTTCATAACCAAGAATCGTTTCAAGATGTCGTCTTGACAATATATCCATATGGTAGTTAGGAAAACAATATGTAAAAATAAGAGGTAATCATTAATCCAGGGTTGAGTGAGCACACATTACAGAAAATATAGTCATATTTCAAAATTCGCAAAAGTATTATCATCATTACAAACTATTGTGTGTTGTAAAATTTAAAAATGCACTGTTTTACAATTGCAATTAATGCATTTTACCACATGTGCCATCAAAAAATCAAAATGAATGGAATATCAAACAGCATTGTTTCATAAACCATGATCAATGCATTCCGCCACATGTGCGGATTCACAACAATGTACAGGCACGCGCAATACCTTGTAACTTTTGAATCGGGCCATTTTTTCTTTAATCTGTGCTCATTCAGCCATAAAGTGATGAATATCTATGGTTTTCACACATACTGTACAAGACCATTGTACCAATATTGTGGCAAGATGACATCTTGAAACAATTATCGGTTATGAAATTATGGGCAATTGCTTAGGGGTGAAGTTACTTTTTGTGTTCGGTTTATATCACGGATTTCTCCACGTACCCCCACGCCATGTCACTCGCACCTTGTTACGTAACATTCCCTGTGTGTATCCCCTTCAATCCCAGCCAATTTAATTGGTCTCTCACTGCCTCAAAATTGTTTCTATGTTTAATCTCTCTGCCTCCTTTCCAAACGTCTGTTTGTGTTTCTATAATTTAGTAATTCGTTCTCTTTATACCGTCGCCATTTAGCCTCTGACTAAATGTAGGTCCTATATTAAGTAGGTACTATTCTGCTAGTTGAAACATATGTGCTTTGCATAATTAATAATACTCCCCCGGGGGGGGGGGGGGGGGGGGTACTCAGATTATAGTCGAACGGGGGTGTGCGGCTGAGACCTCCGAACCCATACCCACATCTAAGGGTCCTTTTGCTGTAAATAGGCAAACCCCAAAATCCCGGATAAACGAGGGGAAATGAATAACTGAAAAAAGGACCCATGTCTAAGGATTTTTTCTATGAAAAGGGGACCCATGTTTAAGGATCTTTCTTGAAAAATTCACCCTTCCCAGCGGCACATTCCCGTATACCCAATATACGTGATAACCCCCGACCCCCCCCCCCCCCCCCCCCCCCACCATCCACCGGGAATTCTCCTGTTAAACTAAAACAGGCTGAAACACAATTGGCGCATATTATCAATACAAAGTGCAAAGCACCATTCATTAAAACCATGCAACCATACCATATTCCCGTCCCGATTTTCGGTTTGATTGTCTTGTTTTTTGGGGAAGGGCTTTGAGCTGCCAACCTAACATTAAACAGACTGTTTAACATTGAAATTCCGCGGTTTTTTACAATAAAGCAACAATAGTCTGAAAATACATTTTCAATTAACGCTGTTCCATTATGTTTACATTGAGGTTTGAAGTAATCTCCGGTTATTCCTTTTCAGGAATTCATCTCCCAAATCGAGCCACAGACTCGATCTCTGATTAAAAGTGGTGTACCAACTTTGTTGACATAAGTACAATGTTGACTGACTTTGTAAAGTTCGATATAAACCGAACACAAAAGTAACTTCACCCCTAAGCAATTGCCCATAATTTCATAACCAAGAATCGTTTCAAGATTTCGTCTTGCCAATATATCCATATGGTAGTTAGGAAAACAATATGTAAAAATAAGAGGTAATCATTAATCCATGGTTGAGTGAGCACACATTACAGAAAATATAGTCATATTTCAAAATTCGCAAAAGTATTATCATCATTACAAACTATTGTGTGTTGTAAAATTTAAAAATGCACTGTTTTACAATTGCAATTAATGCATTTTACCACATGTGCCATCAAAAAATCAAAATGAATGGAATATCAAACAGCATTGTTTCATAAACCATGATCAATGCATTCCGCCACATGTGCGGATTCACAACAATGTACAGGCACGCGCAATACCTTGTAACTTTTGAATCGGGCCATTTTTTCTTTAATCTGTGCTCATTCAGCCATAAAGTGATAAATATCTATGGTTTTCACACATACTGTACAAGACCATTGTACCAATATTGTGGCAAGATGACATCTTGAAACAATTATCGGTTAGGAAATTATGGGCTATTGCTTAGGGGTGAAGTTACTTTTTGTGTTCGGTTTATATCACGGATTTCTCCACGTACCCCACGCCATGTCACTCGCATCTTGTTACATAACATTCCCTGTGTGTATCCCCTTCAATCCCAGCCAATTTGATTTGTCTCTCACTGCCTCAAAATTGTTCTATGTTTAATCTCTCTGCCTCCTTTCCAAACGTCTGTTGGTGTTTCTATAATTTAGTAATTCGTTCTCTTTATACCGTCACCATTTAGCTTTGTCTTGTTTTTTGGGAAGGGCTTTGAGCTGCCAACCTAACATTGAACAGACTGTTTAACATTGAAATTCCGCGGTTTTTTACAATAAAACAACAATAGTCTGAAAATACATTTTCAATTAACGCTGTTCCATTATGTTTACATTGAGGTTTGACATTTTGTTCAGGATTTTCCCTAATTCGTCCACATCTTCAATAAAACATATTTGGTCCTGTTGTTTGGCTGCTAACCTTACAAATAACAAACTATTTAACATTATAATTCCGCGGGAGTTTACTTAAAGGGGACCACCAGGGAAAGAACAACACATTATTGTATGCTTTGGTACCGTTTTGTGATATCAAATAGATACCCAACATTTTGCAGGGCTGTGTAACCTGGTAACTCATAAACAAAGCAATTCATTTCCACCACTAAGACCCCGTTTACAGTGCAGGGCCGGGCCGAGACGCGTTTCGGCCCTGCTTAAATTGCGGTACTCGGTCCCCCAATTTTGGTGCGTTTACAGTGGCGGTCTCGGCCCTCGCGGCCGGGCCGCCCTTTCAATATCTTGTCGTAGTGGCGCTCTGCATGTAAACAAACCATTATTTTGGGGGCACGCTGGAGTCACAGAACAAAGGCGCGTTATTTGCAATGAATTGTTTTCCCAATTTGGTACCGCATTTGGCCCTGCGTGCGTTTACAGTGAGAAAAGCGGGGCCGAGACGCGTCTCGGCCGCGGCCGAGACTAGCGTCTTTTCGCTCTGCGACGCATGTGCGGCGACGGGGGATTTAAATCCGCTGTGACCGTCCCCGTACTCTGGCTACCGTCGCGATCTATTTGCAGTTTTGCAATTCTGAATACGCGGGAGTTTCACTCGTTCCATTTATCATGCATGTTGTACTATAAGCATACGGTATAGGCAGTACAAATCACAACATACTGTGCATGCAGCGCGTGTGTACGAATCAGTGCATGAAACACGTGAGGCAGCGAGCCTCGCCGTCCAAGCGCTCTGACTACGGACTTTTCGCAAACCTGATGACGACGAGTAGTGGGGTGGTTAAGGGGTCCATGACTGCATTTTGGGGTACGATTGTTTTACTTGGCATACATACTCCTTGGATCAAAAGAAGAAAATTCGTCAAAAGAGACACTCTGTATCTATGCAAATTAGGCCTAATTTCCATAATTGATACAGGGTGTCTCTTTGGATAAATGTTCTTCTTTTGATCCAAGGAGTTTGTATGCCAAGTAAAACAATTGTACCCCAAACTGCAGTGAACACCCATATTTGTGGCCCCTACTAGAAGAAATGACGTCATTTAGGCGAGAAATTACGTCACTTACGTTCTCTCTCGTCGTCTGGCCAATCTGAGCACTAGTTCATGCTCGATTTCAGGTTCGTCGGAAAATCCAGTGCACCGTCTTCAGAATAACGTAATCAGAGAAGTATCAACATGTATATGTATGTGTGTGTGTTTTATACGTGTATGTGTATGTGTATGTGTGGTGGAGTATATAACTGGTGTATGCGTGTGTGTTTGAATGTGTGCGTGTGTGGCTTTGTGTACGTGTGTGCGCATTTGTGCGTGTGTGTGTGTTTGTGAGTGTATATGTGTTTGTTTGTGTGTGTTGGAATGCGAGTGCCTGCGTGCGTGTGTGTATCTGCGTATGTGTACGGGTATGGGTTTTTGTTTGAGTGTGTGCGTGTGTTTGTGTTTGTTTGAGTGCTCGCGTGGATGAGTGTGCGTGCGTGTGTTTGTGTTTATGTGGATGTGCGTTTGTGGGTGTTTGTGTGCATTTGCGAGTGTGCATTCATGTGTTTGTGTTTGTGTGGGTGTGTGTTGTGTATCTGTATGCGTGGGAGTTTTATTAATGTTGTGTTTGTGTGTATACGCGTGTGTAAGGGTTTGTGTTTGTGTGAGCGCATGTGTGGGGTGTTTGTGTGCATTGTTGTTTGTTTGAGTGCGAGTGCGTGCGTGCGTGCGGGAGTGGATGTTTGTGCGTGTGAGTATACGTGTGTGTAAGTGTGTGTGTGTTTTGTGTGATTGAATGCGTGTGTGTGTGTGTGTGTCTGTGTTGGAGTTTGAATAATTCAGTCGGGTCGTGTGTTTGCGCATGTGTATGTTTGAAAGTGTACGGTGTGTGTGAGTGTTTGTCATGATTGTGTGTAGAAGGGAACAACGTCATTGTGAACGCGCGTTAACTAAAAACGAAAATGGTTCAAAGGCAGCGAACAGGTAGTGAACAGCACGGGTTGACTACATCCAATAGACCGCTTCTGTGATGTATAATATTCGTATGACGTATAGACTCCCCGTTGGCAAACTTAACAATAGTAACTAGGTTCGGCAAGATAAGTGTGCCGGAGCTTACCGGACCTAGTTACTATTGTTAAACAGTGCCAACGTGGAGTATTACGTCATACGCATATTATTTGCTTATACAGGGTGGCCCAGAAATAACGGAACGGGGTACTTTCCATTATAAAGAAACATACAGACTAGGTTCACTGGATAGATAATCTTTTAAAAAGAACTTTGATATCATCAACAGTAATGTTTTTGTTTGGGTGTTCGGAATAACGAATTTCTTTTAAAAAGATTATCTATCCAGTGAACATATTATCACAATGGCAAATACCCCGTTCCGTTATTTCTGGGCTACCCTGAAACGGTCGTTCTAGAACGGGAAACTCGTTCTCGTCCACATAAGCGAAAACTCCCTATTGGCTGATCACGTACCCGCGTCGCGGCTCTACGACCGACGTTAATTCGGTCAAATACCGTCCTAGGTTTTGTCGCTACGCGGAAATTTTCGTTCTGAGTGCGACCCCCTGCTAAGATTAGCGTTGTAGCCACACTCCCGTCGCAGAGCGAAAATACGCTACTACCTCCAGAGCGGGGCCAAATGCGCGGCCACTTTTGGCCCCGCATTTGGCCTTTTGAGCGTTTACAGTGAAAAAAAGGCCGGGACCACGCGTCTCGGCCCGGCCTTTTTTTCACTGTAAACGGGGTCTAACATGACTAACGGAACCACATACATTTGCGAATGCGCCAATGCTATTCACGCTTACGTTTGTAGACAATAGATTCCCGGGCGATTCGTTGGCTCTGCAAAAATTAGTCTTCGCATTTCAGTCCGCATGAACGCATGCTTTCGAACGGTGAATCGTTTTCCATGTATATATTTTGTTCTGGAGACATATTTTTTTGAACTTGTTGATGGAATGGAATATTAAAATGTTACCTTTCTGTAATAAGCATATTATTGTGGGGCGGTGGAACCCCTTACAATCAACACTAGTCTGAAAAAAGATTTCCCTATAACGCTGTTATATTATGTATAAAACAAAGTTTGACATTGATTAGGGCAATTCCACGGTAACGGAAGGACATTCAGACGCAATTTTTAAAATTCAATCAAATAATTCCAGAATCCTGCTTATGATTCATCATTGTAAATTACATTTCTGAGACTCTTGGTGGGACACCTTTGATTTCCTATTGTTTAAATATTTTGTTTACATTACGTTTATTAGATATGGACACTAATGAGGCCGGTAACGGAAGGACAGCAAAATGGACATGGATTTTCCAGTCCTTTAGTTATGATCCAATCTCTGTGAAGTTAAGAAGACTATTATGTTATATTGGCTCATAGTCCATTCCCTAATGTTCTAAGAGCATTACAACACTTATTTGAAAAAAAATATGTCTATTGGTATATTAATTACAAAAAGTTAATTGCTTCACTGTTCGGTAACTGAAGGACAGTAACGGAAGGACAGAGTTTTTTACTCATTAAAAATATACTTTAGGGCTCTCAAAAGACTGAATTTTTAATCTGAACACATAATGTGATATTCAATCATCCAATTTGGAACCTTAAAACAGAAAAATACTAGAAAGGAATGCAAAAAATAAAGAAAATCTAGAAAAAGGCACTGTGTAGTCCCATGTGTATAGGTTCATGTATGGTGTCTGTTTCTCCTATCAGGAGACGCCCAATATTTTGTTTTATCATGTAAACCATTACGTTTCACCCAAGTTAGAAAATAACCGCTTCTCAGGCCTGAGGAGAGGTTGAGAGATTCGTGCCTCTAGTAGAATTTTATCACCGTTTACACCGTTCTTATCGGTTTACTGCGTGTAACCGGAGGAGATTATCTCTATAATACCATTAGGTCTCGGGGGGGGGGGGGGGGGGGGGCAGTTAACAGGGCATGGAATGTTGACGAAAGCTATTAAAATGGTTGAGTTGATTTCCACCGTGGTGGAGATCACGGCTAACTTAGTGAAACGTAATGTGAAATATATCATTATGTGATCATGATTTATGAGAAAATAATCCAGAAAAAATAAACAAGATAAACAAGAAATAATCCTGATTGGATTTTTCCACTTTTGGCTCATTTGGCGTGGAATTGCCCATTATTTTGTTTAGGAGATTCCCTAATTCGTCCTCATCTACAGTAACAAAATACACAATATTGTGCAAGAACATGGTTATATATCAATACTTACCAAAACTAGCGTACGGGTTTCCCATCAATTAACCAAAACTGTATTCGTAAATATGGATAATTTATAGGTAACAATATCATATTAAATCAATTAGGCAATTAATTTTACAATTAATACCTCCCTAATAATGACAAAATTATAGGGCATAATTATCTGAACAAAAGTCACGATGTTGTTTTTCCACTTAGTTTAGATTGTGAGTCCAACATATCAACTGAGAACATTCTTTGAAGCTAACGGGTTCTAGTTTTTGAGATACCAGCCACCTTCCTCAACCATTCCCATAGTTTTATGAATCATAATTTATTGCATTCAATTACTTAAAGGTAACCTTCAGTATTGGTCAAACTTAACTTAAGTAACCAACACCTGCACGATTACGGTACAAACTAATAGTTATAACGTCACCATGCTCGAAAAGTATACACAATTACAAACGACAAAATAAAACCCCTGTTATCATTCAAAAAGAGCCGTTACAACTCAAGTGTTCTAGGTCCTCCTAATACGGGACTGCAATGCGCGGTTATAGTACCGCGCATATTCATGTGTATCGCAAGCCCCGTTCGCCCTTAGCATCGGCGGCCATCACTATCATCTTTCGTTCAAAATGATGTTCGGAGTCGCGCTAACACACGGAGAGAAGTCCAGGAGGCGCATATATTACTGATTTTGTGCGAAATGGAGGGAAAATCATAATTTTAATCGACTCGATAGTTGGATCACACATTGGAGAGTGAATTGATGGTAAGTACCGTATCATATGTAAAGTTTTAAACACAATTCGCGCCTCTAAAACGTGATTGCCGGTGACAATCACTGTTACATCATATTTTGAAAGCAAATTTCAGAACAATGAAAGCATTTGAATCGGAATTATTATTATTTCCCATGTTTTTTCGATGATCTTTCATATGGACTTGAAATCAGCCAAATCCGTTACAATATATATATATATATATATATTTTTTTTTTTGGGGGGGGGGGGGGGGGGGGAGGGGGCACTTTGGAAATTACCAATACTCAATGTTACCTTTAAAAGTAGGGTTGAGTATTGGTATTTCCCGAAGTGCCCCCGATATTTTTGTACGAGATAATGAAAAACTGACTGTCAAATTCAAAAGAACATACAATTTTAATTACAGAATAAACTTTATTTGATCAAAATCGGTTCAGAATTTTAAGACATATTAAAGGGATAGTTGAGTATTGGTCAAACTTAACTTTAGTAACCAAAACCTGCACGATTACGATACAAACTAATAGTTATAACTTCACCATGCTCGAAAAGTATACACAATTACAAACGACAAAGTAAAACCCCTGTTATCATTCAAAAAGAGCCGTTACAACTCGAAGTGTCAAATTAACTCGGCGCGAAGCACTAGCGTTGTAGGTCCTAATACGGGACTTGTATAGTGCAGTGTGCGGTAATACGGGACTGTAGTGCAGTCACTGTGTGCGGTAATACTATACAGTAGTACGTGTATATTATGTATCGCAACCATAGAAATATGACTCCAACACTGCCGTTGACGCAACTCGCAAGCCCCATTCGCATTCGTTCGCCTTTCGTTCACAGTCGCGCTAACACACGGAGAGACTGGTCCATGAGGCGCATATATCACTGATTTTTTGCGGAATGGAAGGAAAAATCATATTCTTAATCCACCCGGTAGTTGGATCACATATTGGAGAGTAAATTACTGGTAAGTACCGTATCATATGTATAGTTTTAAGCACAATTAGCGTGCACACAAATATTTGGTTTCGGTCTTTTATTAGGAGAACATAGAACGCTAGTGCCTCGCACTAGCGGTTCTAAAAAGTGATACCCGGGCGTCAACCACTTTTATATGATATTTTGAAAGCAAATTTCACAACAATTAGAGCATTTGAATGGAAATTATTATTATTTCCCATGTTTTTTTCGATGGTCTTTCATATGGAATTGAAATCAACCAAATCCGTTACAATCGATGTTGGGGGGGCACTTTGGAAATTACCAAAACTCAACTTGGCCTTTAAGACTTTTTAGAAACATTTAAAAAATGCTCGAAGACTACTTTGCACAGAATTAGAATAGGTTTGTAAAAAGTCGTTCATGATATCTCTATTGAATCATTATTTTAACAAACATTAAAGGGACAGTCCCTCTTTTACAAAACGTCTAAACAGTTTCCAGTTGACGGATGGGGATGAATGAAACACACACAAAAAAAAACCAGATCGAACATCCCTAAAATTTGGATTCTACAATGAAAAACCAATGCGTCCCTCTATCATACTATATATCGGTCAATAAAAGAGTTTAACTGATTTAGCGTAATATTACAACTATACAGGGTGGCCCAGAAATAGCGGAACGGGGCACTTCCCAAAATAAAGTAACAAAATGGCTGGGTCCATCGGATAGTGTGTCTTTTCAAATGAAAATTGATACCAAGAACATTAATTTTGGTCGTGTAGTTTTTGTTTTAGAGCGCTGTGAGTGACACCATGTCAGGGTTCACTTTTCTTCAATTTTGACTGACCTATTGGCTAAAGAATGACCCGAACGGCTCGTCATATAATTACGGTGCACTTGATGCGGACACCTTTGCTAACAATCGACTGAATAGCCAAAGCTCCGCCTTTGAGTGGGGCGTAGTAGGGTGATGTGACATGTAGGAGGTGCATACTTACCATGGTTTCATTAAATGAGTCGCTCCAAAGATCGTGTGTGAGAATTTATTCGTGCGTTTAACAGTATTTTCTGCAAGGTGGTGAAAGGGAAACGGGCTTAGATTTCGGGTTGGGGTTATTTTTCAAGGGGGTTACTACCCATTTATTTCTACACTGCATGATCTGTGCTACGCCACTGCCAGACTGCCTGCTTTTTTTTACGACCAAGTCGGAGCTTTGGCTATTCAGTCGAATGCACATTAACAAAGGTGTCTGCATCAAGTGCACCGTAATTCTATGACGAGCCGTTCGAGTCATTCTTTAGCCAAACGGTCAGTCAACATTGAAGAAAAATGAACCCTGACATGGTGTCACTCACAGCGCTCTAAAACAAAAACTACACGACCAAAATGAATGTTCTTGGTATTAATTTTCATTTGAAAAGACACACTATCCGAAGGACCCAGTCATTTCGTTACTTTATTTTGGGAAGTGCCCCGTTCCGTTATTTCTGGGCCACCCTGTATATTGTACTTATTCTTATAAAGGTATTGTGAAGCCGATATTTGTAAAGGTATGTCACGGAAAAAGATCTCAAAAATGAAGAATATGTCATTACATGTAGTCAGTTTAAGCGAGGTTTGCTTATTTTGCCCAGTGTGCGGTCATGCTATTCTTATTTGTGGGCGGGTCACGTAACTAGCGCGGGTCACGGAGGTGTCACGCATAGCGGTGTGGTACTTCCTGGATTTTGTGTACGAACTTCCTCACCATGCTCACTGGGTGAATATACATATAATGCACAATAAACCGTCGTCCAACGGTTAATTAGTTTTAGGTCTCTAACTCCACGAAAAAGATATTTCAAGCCCTAATTTTTTCAGGCATGCTATTAAATGACATTTTCTTTCAGATAATACAATAACTTCGCAACTTTTGAAATTTGATTTGCAAAAGACGGAATGTCCCGTTAAATGCACAATTTTGTATAAAAACAGGCTAAAAGCAATTATTTTGTTTAAATAGCGCCCTCTTGAATTGTAACGGCTCTTGTTGACTGCCCAGGGGTTTTACTTGTGTTGCTTTCAAGCTTACGGACTTTTCATCGGATGCGTCCGGACGCATCCGATGAAACGGCCAGCATGAATGCTACAGAGGTGAAAAAGCCGATGGAATAGGCGATGAAAAGAAGAGAAAAAGGCGATTAAATTCTCCTACTTTAGAGTAGGAGAAATTCTCTTTCTATCGGTGACACTCCGATAGAACAGGCAGCATGAAATGGTTTGGGTGAAAAACACCGATGAAAACGGTCAAAGGTCGTTATCTTAACGAGCGCTTTTTTTCGGAACACGGCATGCGATAATATTATGCTGCGCCAGCATAGCTAGCTCGTGTAAAGTGAACCTCGAGTATCGTGCACGTTTATTTGTTGATGTTTTGTTTACGTATAAATTGATTCGTTTTACTTGTATGTTGCATGAATATAAAGGTTTAAACAATAATAATAATTCATATACATCGTTATAGTAATATATTTATTACAAAATATATATTTATATAACCAAATGATGAACTGAACAATATTTAAAACGGATCACTAACAAAGTTATTGAAAGTATAGTGGATTTTTTGTTTTCACGATCGTCGATATCGCACCCATGTTCTGTCTCTTTCCTTGGAATTCGCACTGTCAATCGCACTGCCAATCCACTAATCTGCAAGCAAGCGATTGCGCAACAATTCTTCACTTCCGGCCGGTGAATGCAAAAGGCGATTAAATTCCCCTGCACTATGAACGCGACAGAGGAGAAGTTGCGAATTGCCCGTTGTTTACATAAGAAATTCCATCGGTCTTTTCTATCGGAGTATTTTCATCGGTACGGTAAGCTTGAAAATGGTATTAGTCGTTTGTAATTGTGCGTACTTTTCGAGGATGGTGAAGTTATAACTATTACTTTGTACCGTAATGGTGTAGGTTTTGGATTCTAAAGTAAAGTTTGACCATTACTCAACTATCCCTTTAAAGGCCCAGTCCCATACTGACGATTTTCACGGCGCTCGCAACGACTCGCAACGATTTACTAGAACGAATCGACTCGATTTAGCCAAGATTTAACAACGAATTGGGAATAATTGTACGGCGATTCAAGACGAATATTCGCTCTTCGTCGTTGTTCGACGAGTCAGTTCGTCCTTCTTTTGTCTTTAACCATTGTGGTAGAAAAATCGTTGCAGAAAAAAGTTGTGGTCCCATAGCGGCGATTTTAACGGCGACTCGCAACGAATTATCATTCGTGGAGAAAATCGCTTGAGTCGTCGCGAGTCGTTGTAGTTCGTTGCAAGTCGTTGTAATTCGTTCTTCGAACCGTTGCGTATCGCGAAGAACGCCGTGAATCGTGTTAGCACAACGAATTTTTGAACCGGTTCAAAACTATCCCCATGTCGCAACGATTTCCTCACATTCTTTTTATGGAACAATTGAGCAGTGCACAGTATGAACAACCGGACTTGTTTGAGTCAGTTCCATGGGCGTCATTGATACCATTCAACATGGGGATGATCTAGTCATTCACCCCCTCCCCCCTTCGTGATGAATAGGTATTACGTACGTATCTACGCCCATGGTCAGTTCAAAAACGGAAAGCGGCGATCTTCACAACGAAGCGATACGAGTCGCAACGAATCGCAACGATGTGGAACGACTTGACACGAATATGCAACGGTAAATACAATGATTTTTGGTGAAAATCGTCGTGGCGCGGTGATTGTTTTGAACAGTTGAAGACGGCGATTTTGGCTCCGCTTTCACGATTTTCTTCACGATGCGCAACGGTTTGGGGGGGGGGGGGGGGGGGGGGAGAACCGATACGATGTAACACGATGCAACACGACCTAAGCGATTTACTCGACGAATGTTAAATCGTTGCGATTCGCCGTGAAAATCGTCAGTATGGGACTGGGCCTTTACTAACTTCATTCAATTATACGGATTATAAATATAATGATATTAACCATAAAATGAAACTCGTATACACATATGGGAATTCAAATACATTTATTTTTACGTTTATCTAAATAAGAGTGTTTCAGTTCTATGAACAATATAAAATTGGAGTGTAAATCGCAATACAATGTAGCTTATAATATTCAACACTTACTAAAGTCAAAAGTATTAAATGTACAATTTTCAATTTAATTCAAACATGGTTTATTCATTAAGAATACTTATATTGCAGCCACAGGGCTGAATTGCCTATGGGCTTACACAAATAAATTACATACAAAGTTTAACCAAACTGAGAAACGTAAATAATATACATGCATAACTTATTTCTTATATAAATACATATACAATACATTTCAGGTGTATATTTGTAAAACCAAAATAGACATTTTTTTTTTTTTTAAATTGGACAACTAATTACGCTAAATATAAATACGCTCAACATATTGCACGTGTGTAATTGCATTTTAACATAAAAGCTCTAGTTGTGATTTTGCATTTTTTTCAAAGAGAAAATTACAAAAAAAGTAATTACAATAACATAACAATAAATAAGATAATTTCAAGGGGGTAATTATATATCCAAATAACTTAACGGGTTTTGCAGGGGGTTTCTATAAAAGTAAATCACAACATGTGGGTATGCCATTATCTAGATAAATAATACAACATTATCATAAATATATATATATATATATATCATAAAAGTAGGGTATATCATGAAGCAAATTCAATGCAGTGTCAAAATACGGAGTAAGACAATCATTCAAGTCGTTATCAAGAACGCTTTTTGAAAGGAGTATAATGAAGAAGACTATGATATAAATACACGGCTTTACGTATGCTATCAATACAATTAATATTAATGCAAGTAATTATTTGAATAACACAACTGTTCATTTGTACAATATACAAACAAGAGGAGATATTTCCCGCTATTAAAAAGCTGAATGAGGTATGGTAAAGGGCTGTTTTTCATTCGATTTGTTTTGTATTTTATTGTTTGTACTTTTGTTGTTGATCTTAGAGTTCTCTGTTGGCAGGCCCCCGGGAATGAATTGTTCGAATTGAGATGTAGTGTCCATCGTTTTATTGATGAATGCTGTACAGAGCGTTTCCCTGCGTTCTTCTAGCAGTCTAGGGCCGTCAGATAAATTAGTTGTAGTGTTTCTTCGTAATTGGTGTATTGGTCACCAAAAATGATGCGTAAGGCGCGTTTTGGTATTCTTTCTAGTTTATCGTTTTGGTTACGGGTTATTCCTCCATGCCAGATAGGACCGGACGGACATAGCTCTGGAATGTGGTAAGGAGATCCAGCATCCTGGTACCAACAAGTCCGTAAACTTACTGGTTTAACGGGCGAACCTCAATAAGCGTACCCGACATCGATCCAGATGATGAAGTCTCCATAGCGAATGCAATTAATAACCAATTACCAACGAGCACTGGAAAGAAACCGAGCATGCTGGATCAGCCTAAAGCTAGCATTTGTGTTACATTTTATGAAATGAAATGAAAACTCGTGATTTATATCAAATTACATTATATTTGATTTCGCTTTTGTGCGGACTTTGCCCCCCCCCCCCCCCCCCCCCCCCACTAAAAAAATGTATATACATATATACATACAAAATAAACAAAATAACCTTTTATTATCTGTCATGAGGATTTCTAAAATTGTATACAATTTATTTTTGAACAAATTATTCATTGAATGTTCACTTTCTCTCAATCTTTTTCCAGATTGTCCGCCAATATCAGAGTTTTATGAGCTTCCCTCATTCATGAGTGTAAGGGTGTCACACTACGGACCAGGTGGCGTGGCCACCTTTTCCTGTGACCCGGGTTACACACTGATTCATTTTGGCTCAATAATCTGCGGATCAGACGGCGAGTGGGACGAGATTGGGAGTCTTCCCAGCTGTACAGGGTCTGGAGGGTCTGGAGGATCCGGAGGATCTGGAGGATCCGGAGGATATGGAGGATTTGGAGGGTCTGGAGGATCTGGAGGGTCTGGAGGATCTGGAGGGTCTGGAGGATCTGGAGGATCCACAGGTAAATCATTATTCAGCATATTAATCCAAAAACGAAATCGGGTTCGTTATTCCGAAAGTACGTTTATCCGAAAATAAAATAGAGGGAGATATGCCCGTCCGAATGATTGTTGTTGTCAATGGGCAATCAGTGTTAGAGCGCACTGGTTCATAACTTTATGAACCAGTGCACTATAACACTGATTGCCCATTGAAGTAAAATTCATTCGGATGGGCATATCCCAGCCATTACGTAATATATTCAATTTATTTTCGGTATTTAGACATTATTATTGATGCTCTTACGGAAAATGGGAGTTCAAATTTGAAAATAAAAAAGTGTTTTTATGACGTCATGGCTTTTGTACTCTATAGTGTAAGGGCTATCACCACTACCTATATTATCAACACATCGTCCTCTGTCTCCTTTCAGTTAGCACACCCCTACCCATATACGTAGTCAGTCTGATAGCCGTTGGAGGACTGATCCTTGTTCTTCTCGCCGTCGCAGCCATGGTCAAATGCGCCCGGCCATCATCCGCACTAGTCAGGTAATGCATGAATTCCTTCTGGCAGGGTGCTATATGGCCCAGACAAAATAGAAACAACGGTCGACATACTCCCCTAAACATGGAAACAAAACTACTGAATAAACTAGCGAATCTTTTGGCGAGATAAATTATACCAAAAGGTCAGCAACGATTTTGTTAGGGAGCTAAATAGTTGCCATAATAAGACAGGCACACTATTTGTATTATTATTATTCAAATCTAAATAGAAGTTTAATCACTCGTGATGCACTGTTTATGTTGGCAAGTGTGCCTTAAAGTAATGGTTTAATTGGCTAGCGCTTGAAAATATCACCGGGGTTGTTTGTTTTGTTTGTTTGTTTTTATTTCCGAATCCAATTTAAAAAATACAACAATAATCAAAACATTCATCATAAAACAATATACAAAGATGTTACATAGTCCATATTACAATCATAAAATAATAAATAGTATGTTGCATTATAATATAGTTATGATCGGGAGGATAGCCCGTTTCAGAACCATCAACACGATGGTTCTGTTCTTCCACGGGGTCCTATTAAAATGAAAATATACAAATATAACATACAGAGTTTTAAAAATCAGTCATTCTGTTATCAATTACATTACCCTACCCCCTACCCCACCCCCCCCTCCCCTCCTCATCCATTACTCACTATGAGACCCCCATCCCATACTCCCAACCCAACCTCCCGAGCCCCAAATTACTAGCGGGTCATACAAATTCTGCATAATTCCACAATTGCACATAATTATACACATATACATAATTGCACATAAACAGACATAAATAAATTGAATTATTACACGGTTATTTGGCTCACTATATCCTAAGCTACTATGATTATGTAATCGTTTTAATTTCTTTATTGAATGAAAGCAGGGAATTCAGATTACGGGTATTCGCAGGTAAGTTATTGTACAGTGTGCTACCACGATAAAAGAAAGTACGTCTACAATTCTCTGTATTTGGTTTTGGGAGAGACAATTTATCTTTGTGTCGTAATTCATAACTAGTTATTTTAAAAGTAAACTTTTCTAATAAATACACAGGTGCCATATCATGCAAAATTTTAAACATTAACGAATGAATATGTCTAGTTTGACGAATCTGCAATGTCTTCCAATTAAGAATATCATGTATTTCATGAACAGATCTATGTTCTAATAAATTTATATTTAAAATGATTCTACCTGCCCTATTTTGTATTTTCTGTAGAACATCTAGTTGTGTTTTAGTCGCAGATGACCAAACAACATCTCCATAATCAAAATGAGGGATAATCACAGCATTATATAACATTGTTAAGCATGACTCATTGATATATTTACTTAATCTGCCTAGGAAGCTTACCATCTTACTAATCTTTTTACATAAATAATCAATGTGTACAGTCCATTTCAATTGTGAATCAATAAATACTCCCAAGTATTTTAAATCTTGGACTTGCTCAATCATTTTATCGTATATATACAACTTCAATTTACCATGCTTATGTAACATACATTTAGTACCTATTAACATACATACTGTTTTCGTACAATTAATCTTCAATTTATTACGATCCATCCATACTTGTAAATTCTGCAATTCAACATTTAATACATTTTCAATAGATTGCGGGTTTTTATTTGAATAGTATAACACCGTATCATCTGCGTATAAATGCACTGAACAATTATTAAAACAATTCGGCATGTCATTAATAAAAATAAGAAACAGAATTGGTCCCAGTATAGAACCTTGTGGTACGCCATGTGACACAGGTAGTTCGGTTGACATTGTATTGTTAATTGAAGTGGTTATTCGCCTATCATTCAAATAGCTGTAGAACCATTCATAAGACTTTCCTTTCAATCCAGTAGAAGCAGTAAGCTTGGCTAAAAGAATATCATGATTGACCAAGTCAAAAGCCTTTTGTAGGTCAACCGCAACTACCCCTGTGTACATACCATTGTCAAGAGACATAAGCCATTCATCTGTAACTTGAATTAAGGTTGTATTTGTTGAATGCTTCGATCTAAATCCAGATTGGTGTTTAGTCAAAGTATTATTGTCTGTTAAAAAGCGTACAAGTTGACGTTGAATTACCCTTTCTAATAGTTTTGAAACCGCAGGTAATAATGAGATTGGTCTATAGTTATCTGGATTGGCTTTGTCGCCTTTTTTAAAAATCGGTATTATCTTCGCAATCTTCCACCTTTTTGGGACTACACCTTGACTGATTGATTTATTTATAATACATGTTATACTTTTAACAATATCAATTCCACATAATTTCAAAATAAATGAGCTTATTCCATCAATACCAAAAGACTTTTTATTTTTCAATGAGAATATTTCTTTTAAAACCTCAGCATGAGAAACACAATGCAACTCGAAAACATTTCCTTTGTGATTAACATCATAATTAACATCAACAGCATCATTCACAACATTGCACTTCTCAGCGACGCTGGCAAAATGATTATTAAATTCATTGACCAATTGTTCACTATTTTGGCTAACACCAATGTTATTTGATTTCTGAGGTAGCAAGGATTTAAGAACTTCCCAAGATTTTGATCTATCTTGATAGTTTCGTATTTTTTCAGTATAATATTGCTTTTTTGTCTTTTTAATTGCGTACGTAACTTTATTACGCAACTTTTTATAATCTTTCCAATCATCATCGCTGTTTGTATGTTTAGCTCTTTTTTTAGTTTTATCGCGTTCTTTCATTAAATTAAATATAAACTCATTAATCCATGGAGAGTGTTTTTTCCGTACCCTTTTAGTTTTTATTGGCATATATTTATTTACTACTTCTAATACAAGCTGTTCCCATTTTGTGATCGCTTCATCTAAATCACAACAATCTTCCACTTTCGACCATTTCTGAGACCTCATGTCTGCCCTGAATGCATTTTCATCGATACCCTTAGATTTTCTAAAAGAAACTAATTTAACGTGATTCGATGTATCACTTACATGCCCTACTTTCAAAGATACAAAACTCAAAGAATGATCACTAAAACCTTTATCCATTACATCCCAAGTGCTTATATTGTCCAAATCATTACATAATATGTGGTCAAGAAGAGAACGCGATCTTTGTGTAACACGGGTGCATTTATTTGTATTAACATGATGCAAATCAAATATATCATTTAACTGACAATATAATTTGCATTCAGCACTTAAAGGGCTTTGTAGAATATTAAAATTTACATCTCCCATCATTAAAACAGTTGTATCATTTAATTCGATTGAAGATAGCATATTCTCATACATAATCAAAACATCACGAGGTGAATTGGGAGGTCTATACCAAGTAATAAAAACTAGTGGTTTAGCCTTCTTCAATTTAATTTTCAAAATGACTGCTTCTAAATTTATGAATGTTTCATTAATTGTATTCTCAAATTTTAAACTTTCATGGATATAGATAGCAACACCACCACCTTGTCTATTACGATCTTTTCTAATTAAGCAGTAATGCTCAATAGCAATTTCCGAATCTATAATACTATCATCAAGCCTAGTTTCATTAAGTGCACATATATGAATATTATTATTACATAAAAGAGTCTTAATTTCATCAAAGTGTTTGAACAAACTTACTACATTCAAGTGAACACAATTTAAACCAATTTTACCAAACTGTGTACTTTCTCCTGATACTACATTTTGAATTCGTTTCTTAGATTTCGTATTTAAAGTCTCACTTATAAATCCAGTCCTTTCATCATAGAATGGCATGTGTTTCATACAACATTTTCGACATTCCCAATCTAAAAACTGTTCACATTGATTATTATATTGTTCATCTATGACGCCAGAGCAAGAGATATGAACCCATTTTTTACACGTCGTGCATTTAAGACCCTTTTGATTGTCCTTAACTAATTTATTACATATTACACACGGGAAATTCTTCCCCATTTACCCAATAACATCAACAACAACTGCAGAAATATATATCAATAGCCTAACCACAAATTGTAGCGTAAGTAAAAACAACAACAACAACAACAACAACAACAACAACAAATGAAACTAAATTAGAAAAATAATAAAGAGTTCATTCAAAGTAAAGTCAATTGAGAGGGTCGGGAACCTCCCAGGGAAAATATATTAAGTTCTTCCATTTGTATCTCTTTCTTTCTATTGTTTTTGCTTTGTTTTGTCTTTCTGTTCCTTCTATATATTGCATGTATTTACCTCAGTTTCCGTGCTTCTTCGATCGTGCCGATGACTTTCCTGATTGACTTGCCGTTCGTTGCAGGGAGAGCTACGAGGATTCGTCCATCAGATGACCACGCTGCTGTCACCTTCGGCGATGATCTCGCCTCCTTGAAGATCTCGTAGTTGTGGGAGGTCAGGTCCTCCGCGATTGTTATCCCGGTATTTTTAAGCCGCCGTCTAACCGCCATCACAGTCTGCTTTGCTCGATATGTCGCAAACTTCACGATGATCGGACGGTGATGAAGCCGTTCCGTCCTCCGCGTCGTCTTATCAGCTACAGCGGCCCACGATGTCGATGTCGACGTGGTCGTGCTCCCCGGACCACCTGAGGTCGATGTTGTCGGTGTGGCTGGTTGTGTAGTCCCTCTGCCTGGAATATCTGGTCTCCGGATCGCCCCGATCCGGTGGCTGCGGTCGATATCCTTGAGTTGTAGATCTACTCCAAGCTTCTCCTTGGCGATGGCCATGATGATGCTGTCAGGCTGATCTCCAGAGTTTTCCGGTACACCGAAAACTCGAATGCAATTTCTCCTAGAGTATTGCTCGGCATCGTTGTGTTTGTTTTGTAGTCTGTTCGTGGTGTCTTCCTGGGTCTTTAGTCGTTTTTCAAGATCAAGTATGTGTTTAGTTTTATTGTCTGTCTCGATTTGGAGTGAGACAATTTTCGCCTCGTTCGTATCAACTTGATTCGAGAGTTTTGCGAATTCTTGTTTAAGTTCTTGTAACTCCTCTCTTATCGTTTTCTTGATTGTTTTTTTGATAACGTCGAGGAAGACTTTGTTGCTGAGCAATTCAGAAATTGGGATCTGTGTGTTTAGGGTTAGGATTACATTTTAAAGGGATAGTACAGTTTTGCTTAAACTGAGTGTTAGTAACCAAAACTTGCACCATAATCATTATAAACTATTATTTATAATTCCACCATGCCCTAAAGGTAGAAAAAACTTATAAACGGCTAAGTTAAAATGCTTTTATCACTAAAAAAGCAGCTGTTAAAACACAATAGGGCGCTCTCTAAACAAATATTTGTGTCAACCATTTTGGGTAAAAAATTGTGAATGTGATGATTTTGTTGAAATAATGGTTCATTAGAGAGAGCATTAACAACTATGAACAAAAAATCCTTTGGTATTTTTTCAAATAAGTGTAGGCATTATATAGATTTTTTTCTTAAATTGATGTTCTTCCAAGCGGATATACCTATTGTTATTTCAGGTCTTTCTAAAATCACATGCTCTTCCAAATAATACACTTAGTTTCCCATTACCTCACAAATTAATAATTTTGTGAAGCGCCCTCTAAACCAAAACTGTGCTATACCTTTAATCGTGTCACACTTGTCTTGCGATAACCTATGTTACTATTATTTAAAGTGATCCACTAACTTTCTATTTTTCCCCAAAAGTAATGTTTGAGACTTCAGTCATAATTTATACCAATTTCATTGTAAGATTCTTAGGAATGATATGTGAGAATTTCATAGAAAAAGTATAAATTTACCTAGTGAAAACAGAACAAAATCAATGTCCGAATTGATCCCGATCGTTCGTGTGAAGTATCCGAAATCGGATACTATGGACGATTGAGTATCCGAATTCAGATACTCTTGACTACCGTCGGAAACCGTCTATATACAGATTTCAATCTGAAATATTTCCATGATTATGGAGACATTTGAACAATCAAAACCCATTTCATTCTTCTGTTACCATTAGCCAAACAACAACGTAGAAAAGTAGTGGGAAAGTTCCAAGTGACTTTGGTTGAAATTATACAAAGTTAATAGATCACTTTAACTTGTGCTATTTAATCGTATTACTTTACACATAGCACAATTGAAATAAGATATGACCATGACATAGTTTTAGCAATGTAGAATATTCATAACATCAAGGTAAATTGTTGACGATATAATGGCAAAGCTCAAACATTTCCTAATGATGGCCTTTGTTTTTAGCAGGTTTAATTGAAGTTATTCCGAGTCGGTAACGATGAATTTATTAGTGTTTGCATTTAAACCCTTTTGTACCTCACCCGGTCATTTCCCATTTAGTTCTGCGCCAGCTCCTATCGCGATGAATCATGTGTAAGTATACAATACAGAAGATAGTTGAGAACATTTGAATACGGATTAGCCAGTGGTACATGATTTGAAAATATTATATTTCTGATTGTTAAGAAAAATTTCAAAATTAGTGAGTTCCTTGTCATTTGGAGATGTATGTCACATTTGTAAACAATACTTACAACGGTCCGTTACCAAAACAGCTACTTTAAATATTATTTAAATTGCATTATTGGAATAAAACTGGTTGTTTTTAAATGAATAATCTGTTACCACAACGACACCATAATGAAGTCATAATTTAAATGTTCTGATTGCGCAATTCCTACAGACTCCAAAATCACAGCTTTCTGGTGATATAATTGGTTACAATTTAGTATAGTACTAACAACGTTAGTATATATAAGAAAGCCCGCAATGACGAATGTACATTTATTTTGATCAACTTTCTCAGCTTTATTAGGGTTTCAAGAAAAGAATTCACATAATTATATACACTAGGAAGTCGATATTTGCATTGAACGTATTAAATAAATAATGATTTAAGACTGTAAATTATGCACCCCTGGATGAACAAAAACATTTAAATATTCCTAAAAAAAATGAAAACAGACGAATTTGGAAAGAAAATGCAAAATAACGGACAGTTATGATAACTTATAACAACCTAATATTCCGAACAGTTTGATTACTATCCCTGGCAACCAAAAAACATATGGGACATAATTTTGTCCCGACACATCAACCACTAAATGTATGCAAGGTGTATTAAGAGTATTGACTTACATATTGTATTGGTAGGAACATATAATCATAGCATGTTATCATAAGGCAGTGTGTAAGCAGATTGAGACTGGATTTCGTCCTCAACCATGTCAACATACAACGACCCTATAACATTTAGTTGGGACCATGTATGGCGGTCCCAACTATATCACATAAAACACACATAGTTCTCCCTTGAGGACATGCTCAAACGACACTAACAGCATGGTGGTCATTATGTTTGTCCTTGTGAGTATTACAAAAAGCAAGACAGTATTGTCGAGTGCTGGATATATTATTTAACCGATCCATTATTAGACATATTCCGATGTTGATGCAAATGTTTTGTATATTCCTTTTTCTTCCTGATTAGTGCTTCGCCACCCTCTTCAGGGATGAATGTGTAAGTATCATCATACAGGCTTTATTTACATAGTGCTTGTTTAACTTTAACATGGATATTTGTCTCTGCATTACGCTAAAATAATTAACGTTATGCTGTTTTGTTTGTTCATTCGTGTTAACAATGTACGTCATGTAAAAGTAGATACGAAAATACGTACATGCCAACAATTTTGAAATGAAAATACAATAATGATTTTAGCATATACAATGATGGTGTGCAAATTTAGACCTACATCATAATCAGTGTTAAAGGGATCTAGTAACTTTTCTGACATGTGCACCAATTAGAAAATGGTTGATAAACTGAATCTCTGTGAGGTGATAATTATGTACACTGAGTGATTTGTGCGAATTCCATCGTTAATTAATTTTATATGACCGAGTAATGAACGAAAATACAAAGGTATATTGTTGACGATATAATAGCAAAACTCAAACATATGCTAATGATGGCCTATGTTTTTAGTAGGTTTAATTAAAGTTAGTCCGAGTCGGTAACGATGAATTTATTAGTGTTTGCATTTAAACCTTGTGACACTTCTCCGGATTATTTCCCATTTAGTGCTGCGCCACCTCCAATCGCGATTAATCATGTGTAAGTATACTAATTATAAGACATTTGAAAACATTTGCCAGTGATACATGATTTGACAATAATATATTTCTGACTGCTAAGAAGAGTTTTAAAATTAGTGAGTTCCTGGTCATTTCGAGATGTATGCCACATGTGTAAACCATTACGTTCCGTTACAAAAACAACTACTGAAATAGTATTGTTATTGAATTATTGAAATAAATAATCTGTTACCACAACACCATAATAAAAACAGAATATATTTACATTTTCTGATTGGGCAATTCATACAGACTCCAAAATCACAGCTCTCCGGTGGTATAATTGGTTAAAATTTAGTATTGTAATAAAAGCCTTAACATACTTAGGGTAAGACATCCAGCAATAACTAAGTTACATTATTTTTGATCAACTTTTGTTCAGCTTTATTTCCAACGACTTTGTTAGGGTTTCAAGGAAACATTTTACATGATTATATGCACTAAGAATTTGATATTTGCATTTAACTTATTACATAAATCATGATTAATACCGTAAATAGTGCACCACTCGATATAAATAATGAAATTAATTTAACATTCAAATATTCCTAAACAAATTGAAAACAGACGAATTTTGAAGTAAAATGCATAATAACGGACAGCTATGATAACTTATAACAACATTATATTCCTAACAGTTTGATTACTAGCCCTGGCAACCGAAAATCATATTGGATACCCAATGTGTAAGTTCCGCCGGCTTCTAAAGGGAAGCCAACGACTTGCATTTTTGCTCACTGTTACTAATACAGGCACAATTCCTGTAACTTTGTATATTTCGTCTTCCTACCTATGTCCTCTTCCTCTACCTCTTCCTTGAAAATAATCATGTTTTTAGAATACCATCAATGGGTGCGTAGACGCCCCCCCCCCCCCCCCCAATTCAGAAAGGTCCACTTTTTGTTTCGGTCTCGGTCTTAAAAACTAGTGGTCTAGGTCCCAGTCAACGATGACCTCCCCCCCCCCCCCCCCCCCCCCCTCCCCCCTTACAGGTGGTGGTTTAGGTCTCAAACCATTGGTCTCGGTCTCAAACCAGTGGTCTCTGTTCTCAAACCAGAGGTGTCGATCTCGTCCACGATCGGTCTTGGTCCCGTTTTGTTTGTGCAAATTACGCCCCCTCCCTTTTAAAAATCCTGGTCACGAGCCAGGATAAGGTTACCCGCTTGTGCTAATGCACGCTCAGATGCGCTCAGATGACGTTCAATGCGATACCGTTACAAAACATCGTCTCAACAGCATTATTAGTGATGCCCAATAGGAAAATATACAACTAACAATTGTATATATGTTGCACGCAAGCCGCACTCCGTGGAGCTTTGAACATTACGGAGTTGTAGATTTGTACACCATGTACACTGACTACGTAGTTGTGCACACTCACGCACGATTCCACCTGGTTCTGGGGACACGTCATGGCGCTGCCCTTTGTGCATTTCAGAGTATGACGGCGCATCCTCTTTCAATCCCTGTTAACCGTTTATATACCGGAAACTCGTGGGCTGAAAAAGTTTGTAGAAATTTCAGATCTCGACGGGAACTGGTCAGCAATATCCAAAGACTTGATATTAGTAATAACAATCTTCTCTGTATAACACGATACAACAGGTATCATCTCTTGGACGGGTAGGGTTATAGTTGGAAATGAGTGCACAAATACAAATATAATGTAATATACTTAATATACTATACATTATAATATGAAAAACCCGTAATTAATTTTTAAAAAGACAATCAACAGTTGAAAGTACCCAGCAATAAGTATAGGAAACGTTTGTGTGGCTGAAATGTAATTGAACATTGATCCTGTTGATTCTGTATTTCAGTGAGATACCCATTTCAAAGATCCCGCCATCGTACCAGCAACCCTAGTCGTAAGTAATACCATCAAATATTCCAATGAAAGAGAGATTTACTTCGAATTCTCAAACTCTCTTCTCTTGGAGTGTTCATATTTCTCGTGTAGATGTTGTACCTAATACCCTCGTCACACCTACTCTTAATACCCATTGATACATTTGGAAGCGCGAGGCGAAGTGTATAGAAACACGTAGCTATACCGGCGTTCTGAAAAAATGTATTTTGTTCAATGGGGAATGAATGGGAAGATTATCTCACATGCTTGTAAAGACAACCTCACATGCATGAACAGATAATACCCCCTGAACAAAAGCTCAGATCGCAAAACCGCTACGCTTCTACTGCGCTCGTTTTGAACACGTCCAAAACGAGCGTAGTAGAAGCGTAGAGGTTTCGCGATCTGAACTTTTGTTCAGGGGGTATTATCCGTTCATGCATGGGTGGTTATCTTTTCACGCATGCCTATTCATTCCCCATTGAACAAAAGACATGTTGCAGATATATTCCAGTGGTTGTGATCAGCTATTGTCCGAGAGCGTAGTTGAATCGTAATTAGGTGTCTCGGCAACAGTATTGGTTGGCTTATGGTAATACAAGAATGAAATTCATTTTTGTGTGTTCAATGTCTTGCCATTCACGAATATACATGATATATGTATGATTGAATGGAAAGCGTTCTAGGAAGGTTACGGGCAGTGGGTTATACAATATTTCACTAGTGTGCACTGTTTCACTAGATAATCATTGCTATAATAATGTTTTAAAACATCGCATCTCCTGACGTCGGATAGTCAACCTATTCGAAACGTCGAGCCCCTCCTACCATCCACCCTCTCCTCGCAATACCAACAGTCCTTTCCAGGACTATCCCAACAGTCCTTTCTAGGACTACCAACAGTCCTTTCTAAGACTACCAACCGTCCTTTTTTAGGACTCTTCTAGAAAGAATATCAACAGTCCTTTTCAGGACTACAGTCCTTTCTAGGACTACCAATAGTCCTTTCAAGGACTACCACAGTCCTATTCAGGACTCACCAATCCTCCCCTTTCACATGGTGCAACCGCAAACCACACGTATTATATACACCACATGGAAACCGATACTTACAAGCAATATTTAACATCGCATATTATTTTTAAGAAATTGTACTATTATAGTGTTATATGATTGTAGTTTAAATCCTTGAATGTTGAAATTATATAATTGTTGGTCAGAATTTACATTCATATAATAATGTGACCGGCTATAGCTAAATCCCCCACTTTTCGGTAATTATGCTTTGTAGTTATAGGCTTCCAAAGTGAAAATTCGTTCCAGGGGCAAAATGAAAATTTTGAAATAACTAGCAAGATAAACTGTTGCTTTGTATAATACAAGAAACACTAACTTTAAATATTTATCCGCTGCAAAGTTATTTATGATTAACAACAAAATATATGCATGGTTTTAACGCATTATGAGATATAAAAATTATCATATCTATGCCAAACCGTATACAAATTTATTAAAATAGGTATCGAATTAATGGTGATGAATCACCCTTTAAAATAGTATATAAATCTCAATTTTGATTTTCGCCAACAAGTGGTAGGCTTTGATGTACCCGGTCACAATATGTTTCATTTTCACCAGATGTTTTGGATGTAGCTCACTCCAGACCTCGTATGGGGGAGATACAGCGCAGCTCGAACGTGTAACTACTGTACAGCAG
>JBAMJV010010035.1:0-115477 GCA_037951105.1 Echinarachnius parma
ATTATTTTGTCACACTTCATTATGAAGTGCCATTGTACCTTATTCTTTAGTCTCCCTTTTATGTTCAGTTTGATTTCTAAATCCAAATGCATACGAAATCATGCAACAGTGAACCTGTGTTTGGATGGTATTCCAGTAGCGTAGCGTGGCCGGAATGAATAGGAGTGGGAGGGTGGGGGGGGGGGGGGGTGGGTGGTGGTGATCACTACACAATGATCGTCATGATATTTTACAGAAAGGATTCAATTTCGTACATTCGAAGGAAAATCTATTAGAGTATATGTTTTACGACTATTTTTCTCGGAGATTGGAAAAGGGGTAAAAATGTCATCAGAATGTTTCCGTAGTTTGATAAATAGTCTACTGTTCCTTGAAGGGCCGAATGATGAAATGTTGACACTGTCCATTGAGTCTTTGAATAGAGGTGTTTTTGTAAGTCTGTGCTCGAAATGTAAACATTAGGGTCGTCGTGGTTTGCCAATGACTACCCATGTTTGGTATAGTAAGGGGAAATAAAGAATAACTGCTGACAATTCACCTGAAATGACGAAATTGGGGGGAATTTAAAGGGTGTATTGTTACAATCATGCATGAATACCAAACGGTATTGTTGAACGACATTTAAAATGCTGAGTGAACAAAGTAGTGAATTTTACCACAAAAGCCCTTTTTGTATACTTAAAATCCAAGGAACTACAGCGTCTAGTTGGCCTGATTTTCACAATTAGGCATTATATACTTTATTCTTCGTCAAGAAAAAAACAAACAGCAGTCATTTCCCATGCAACTAATCCATTTTGGAGTAATTAGTAAATATCTGTCCTGGGAAGGCCTCTTTTAGTGGGGCGTAAACTGGCTGCTAAGTGAGATTTGGCATCAGAAAATTAGTCCAAAATGTTACTTTTCATGGATTTGTTTTCGGCACACCGATTTTTCAAGTCATCCAATATGGAATACGTGCCAAAGTACGTTGTATATTTCAGTTCTATTAACGGTGCAATAAATAAATGTTCATTAGATTACAATTTACACTCTGAAATGTACGTATAGTCACTATTGCGGACGTGGTAATAACAGCTTTCACTGGACATACTATTTTTGTTACTATATTTTGGGAGGCGCACCGTTCTTGTTTTGTTTTGGGGTACCTTGTATAATATTATATTTCCTCTCATCGTGATATGTTTGATGTGTGTATAAGTCTTCTGATCAATGTTGTTCTCAAGATATTACAAAAAGGTGAAGCCATTGTTTATGTAACTATGCGTGATGACAAATCTTTGTCCGATTAAGAGTCACGTATCTGTGACGTAAGTTTGTGAAATATTAGTTGTGCCCTTACACATCCATACATGATCGATTTGATGTTTTCTTGATATATCTAAATGTTTTGATTCCATTAATCATGAATTGTTGTAAACAAAATTAGAATATTATGGTATTAAAGGCAATTCATTAAAATGGTTTATTAGTTACTTAAAGGATAGGAGTCAAATAGTTTATTGTCATGGTATGTTATCTAAATCTGAACGTATACTTTATGGCGTACCTCAAGGGAGTGTTCTTGGACCCATATTGTTTCTTTTATTTATTAATGACTTGTCACAATCGGTACAATTATGTTCATGTAATATGCTCGCAGATGATGTAGTTATATATTATGCGGATACAGATATTGATAACTTGGTGAAACATTTTCAAGCTGATTTAAACTTAATTTTTAAATGGTATGAACAAAATAGATTACGACTTAATGTAGATAAGACAAAAGTTATGCTTTTAAGTACACGTTCAACACATCAGTTAAATGTTTATATGGATGACAAGAAAATTGATCAGGTTCATAGCTTTCGGTACTTAGGTGTAGAAATTGATGATAAACTTAAATGGAGTGCTCATGTTCATAACCTTGTTAGATCTATTTCTAGTAAATTATACTCATTGCGTAAAATGTCCCAATTTTTGGATAAAAAGTCTCTATTAATGATGTATAATATGACCATTCAACCTTGTATAGATTATTCGATTACAGTCTGGGGCAATTGTTCACAGAAGAATAAGGATTTATTATATCGCTTACAAAAAAGGGCAGCTAGAATTGTTACATCTAATTATGATTATGAAACTGTTAATGGAAAAGATTTACGGTAATTAAAACATTAAAATGGCAATCATTAGGTCAACGAATGAATTATTTTTTAGCAACACTAATGTACAAATCCGTTCATGGAATAGCTCCTACTCACTTATGTAATGCAATTGAAATGGTTTGTGATCGCCACGATATTAATACGAGAGCAGCTAACACTTTGAATATTATACTACCTAAACCGAAAGTACAATGTTATAAAAATAGCCTTATATACTCAGGTGGCATTGTCTGGAACTCGCTGCCTACTCATTTACAATGTTCGAGGTCTCTTCCCTCTTTTAAACGTTTATACAAACAGCTGTATTTTCACTGATGTATATATGACCAGCGGAACGATAGATAACTGTTTTTAATTATATTGTTTTAAATTGTTGTTTAGTAAATACTCCAACATATACGTGATCTATCGGACAAAGCAGAACGGGTGGATGAATGTAGCTGTGTTTATTTGTGGTTATGATTCCATTGTGTGATACGGATGAGTGAATGTGCGTGCTTCTCCCATTGTGATGTGTGGCTGTGCGTGTGCCTGCTGTATGATTGTGAGGTTTTCTGTCATGTCTGTGTTGACATTGTTCTGCTTGACTGATAATCACGTGCTAGCTGGAGTAACCAAACAATTTTATTTCTCTCTTTCGTAAAAATTAGTATATTTAGACTGTATATATATATATAGAAACTTAATTGTGTTTTTATGATTTGAAATAAATTGAAACTATTTTAATACAACTTTGTCCAAAATTTTAATAAAGTATATCTTGAATCTGCTGGTCATATGCTATTTGTACATATTTTTATATTTATATTTATCATATTAATGTATTATTGTTTTATGTATATTGTATGATGTTATATCAGGACCCTGACGAAAAACAGTATCCTTGCTGATCAGGCTATCCTGTATAAATATATTTGAATAATTAAATAAATAAATAAATAACTTCAATTAATATTGTGCATTTTTCCTAAATAGATCACGGGTCAACTTCTAGTATACGCGCATGGGCTATGATTTGTCCAGTTCACTATGTCTTAATTAATACCTTCGTTCAAAATTTTGAGCGATTTGCAGATCTATACATTTTTGGAAACGTTGATAATACTACATCTGAAAACCAATGTTGCCATTTCTTGAAAGCCGGCATAGGGGCCATATTGGCTTTTCAAAATGGCCGCAATAATCGACTGTGTTTGGCCATGGACCCTACTGTTTGGCCTTTATCTCCCAAGCTAAGCCACCTAATGTATACATTTGTATGTCTAAACCCATTTTCCGGACCAAGGAATTGAATGGCAAACAGGAGAATAGTTTAAAGAGACTTAGTAACATTGTCCAAATCCTCAAAATAAAATTGTAATTCTAGCGGTTCCCTTATACCTTGTTGTATTCGTATTAACAAAAAAAAATCATGGGACAGGTTTCGGTTTTTCAAATTTCCCTTTCGTTACAAAGATATGTATGAATGAAGTATTCAGATAAGAAAAACTACGTGCGAGTTTTTCATCCCTGTACAAAGTGAATGCAGTGAGTTATTGAATATCCAATATCACTTTGCATTTTCGCTCATTACTTGGCCATGCAATGTCCATTTGACTTGAAATTTTCACACAATACCCTGTGGACATGTGAGATAACAACAATATACATTGCATCAGCCATTCATCACTTTTTGCACATTTCAACAAAGTTACTAGATCCCTTTAATATGACGGCAATATTGGATTTCCAAAATGGCCGCCATGATCAACCTTTTTTGAACAATGTCTCACAATCAAAGACACCTAGTATACACATGTTCGCGTCTATTCGTGTCTATTTGCTAATTGCAATATTTAGAAAAGTTTATATGACGGCAATACTCTCTTTAAAAAGGCCTCAGCCTATATCCCAATATAAGCCACCTAATGCATCACTTTAATGGTCTAAACCCACATTTTTAGGACCAAGGAGTTCAATGGCAAATCGCAATAATGAGAATGGTTTAATATATCATCAATATTTTAATTTCAAAGCTGCCGCTATGAATATCAACATTTGTCAATAATTATGAGTTTAGATTACTTCACATTATTTTAAAACACAAAATTCGCATAGAACTAAGTACTCATTTCATAGTTGTATAGCAGTTTAATAGTTTAGTAGATGTTTTGGCCAAATGAACTTCCAAGCATACCCCCCCCCCCCCCACACTCCTTCCGTCTCCCCAATATCTCCACATCTAAGCCATTTTGTCACATTAAAATAATGTCTTTCCCTTTCAAATAATTTGAACCACGAACTTCTGCATATCAACTGTGTCCTGATATTTACCATCCATAGAATGTATTTTATTTAGTACTAGGATTAAAAGTGGATTATCAGTAATGAAGAACTTGACTTCATTTCAAACCGTGCTTTAATTAACATGTATCATAATAATTACTGTTTTCACTAAACAAGTTACTTTTAGTTTTCTAACTACATAGGTTTGTTTTCTTTGCTGCGACAACGCTTCCTTTGCTGAAGACACTCCTGATTGAAAATAAACTTTACATACATGATTCAAACCACTGCTTATTATATCAAAGCCTGAGGAGGTCTGAATGTCAAGATCAACGAGCAAGTTGGAATATGAATATGAAGTGACATCGCCTGGATTCCCGTATAGTAGTTATGGTATAATAATTAATCAGGTTCCGTAATTCGCATTTTGTGACCCCATGGTCAAGTTTCAAAATTGATGTATTACGTTTTATGTGTCTACAGTTCGTCTTGCGGATGGTGCAAGAAGCTATGAAGGCCGAGTAGAGGTGTTCTATAACGGAGCCTGGGGGACTGTCTGTCATGACTACTGGGGTATCCAGGATGGGAACGTTGTATGCAGAAGCCTTGGTTTCCCATCTGCCGAGGCCACATGGGGTGGAGCACCATTTGGAAGGGGTACCGGAGACATTCTTCTGGAGAGTGTTCATTGCACTGGGTCTGAGCCGACCATCTTAGATTGCACTCACCTTGGTCTCTATGTCCATAATTGCAATCACGCTAAAGATGCTGGTGTGAGATGTACTTATACAGGTGAGCATTACGGACAATACTTTGACAATTAATCACGTGTATTTAATATGCCTTTTAGTGTGGCAAGATTAATAGTTATTTCAATAATGGGATCACGAGGACGTCACATTTGTCCTTGCTAAGCAAGACATTTGTCTACGTTCATTATTCTCAAACCAGACGTATTTTTTGTTTGGGACCCAGTAGGAGGTAAACGGCACTGTAAGAAGCTCCCCAACGCTTCCCAAAGCTCGCACAGGAGAATAAGTGGGGAAGGTGCACGCACTCTTTGCAGGCTGGCAATTACATTAATACGTTTTATGACTGGTTGATAATATTGAGAAGCGCTTTAATACATAGTATACTAATTGTTTGATGGCTTTGAAAAGTACTAAAGTACATTAATATTACACTGATATATCCTTTCGGTCAATATACCAGAAATTTAGAGGACAATTTTATTCAAGGAATTGTTTAAAACAAAGTCATTATTAGAATTGCCACTAAACATCACAAGTGACAGTCATATTAATTTAATGTCGGGACCAATCATAATAACGCTTTAACCACTATTAGAATATTAATATAAATGTACAGAAGTTCAGACAATGCATTTAAAATATATTGTGACAGAGATGTTTTCTTTCTTCGTAGAAAGATGTCGTATTACTTATACTTCCATTAGAATGTATAACGCTTTAAACTGATTCATTTCAATAATGTATTTATATTTATATAATCACATTGCAGCTCGCCTTCTCGATGGGGATACTATCAATGAGGGTCGTGTGGAAGTATACTACAACGGAACCTGGGGAACTGTCTGTGATGATGATTGGGATATCAATGATGCGAATATTGTCTGTATAAGTCTTGGTTTCCCGGCTGCCGAAGCCGCTCTGGGAGGCGTAACATTTGGCCAAGGGACCGGAGAAATTATACTGGGTGATGTTGATTGTACCGGGACTGAGTCAACCATCTTTGATTGTGCACATGCTGAGCTTGGCGCCCATAACTGCCTGCACAGCCAGGACGTTGGCGTCAGATGTTCACATTCAGGTAAAATGAGAACAAGGAAACAAACGATAAACGAAACTATCAGTAATGTTATGAGTCTTATAATACACACTGTCCGTTTTTTAAAGATTAAACGAAATAAGTTTGTCAATTAAGTTTATTTCAAATAACATATATATTGTTAAAGGGATTTAGTAATATTGTCCAAAAAGAAACAAAATTAGAAATATAATGTTTTCTCATTCCGTGTTGTATCCGTATTCATACCAATAGAAGCATGGAACATATCTTGTTTTTTCTCAAATTGAAAAAAAAATTCTCAAGTGAACTCACACTTAAATGGATAGTTGGGTTTGGTATAGAGGGCGCTCCACGAAATAGTTTTTGTTTGAGATGTTGAAAAACTGAGTGTCAAATTCGGAATAGCATACAATTGTAATGGCAGAATAAACTTTCTTGATCAAAATTGCTTCAGAAATGACTGAGATATCTATTAAGATAACTATTTCTAACAATTATGGATCTCCACAATTATAAGATAATTTTGAACCAGCCGTTAAAAATTCATCAAAATGCTTCATTTTTTCAAAAATGTACCGAAGAGGTTTGTTAATAGTTGTTGATTATCACTACGGTATTTCAACAATAAATCACATGCACAATACTTTATTTAAAATTGTTGAAACCTATGATTGTTTAGAGAAAGCCCTAATGAGTTGTAATGGCTGTGTTTTATTGATAATAGGTTTTTACTTAGCCATTTGTAATTTTGTATTCCTTTGAGCATGGTGGAGTAGTTCATACTTCCATTGCATTCAAAATATATTTACGATTGAATTGTTCTGATGTTAAACTGTCTACGGGATAATTTAAGCTGTGCAATAGTAAGTGTAATGAGTTAGTGCATATCACTTTGTATTTTTGCGCATTCCTCGGGCATATAACATGCATTTAACTCAAGGTTGAAGGTTCATTTTATGTCTTTCTTTCACAAAAAACATTTGAACAAACAGCATAAGTAGAACATTTGAAGTGAAATATTCAATCAATGTACAACCAAAATGTGTTTTTTCTTTTTCTAAACAAGTCATACAAGAAGAGGAGACCGCTGGGCTTGTAAGAGAGGTCCCCATACAAAATAATACATCAATGTTTCAATTACTTTGAAACATTTAAAATAAGTAAAACTATCTCACAAGACTATGAATGAATAAACATGGGAAAGCGTGGGAAAAATATTTACAAAATGGATAGCTTGAAATTTGAAAAGGAGAGGAGGAAAATATATACAAAAGGATGGAGAGGAAAAGAGCAAAATGGAACAAGGCAAACAACAAACATGGAAAAGCAGATAAAGAAGAAGATTGTATGTAGAGGGAATGGGTGTTGGGAAAAAATAGGGTGTTAAAAAAAACTTAAAAATAGAACAGAGAGAGAGAAAGAGAGAGATAGAGAGAGAGAGAGGAAGAGAGAGAGAGAGAGAGAGAGAGAGAGAGAGAGAAAGGGGGAGGGAGAGACATATAATGTGAACTACAAACATTTACAACATTTAAATTTAATAATAAACACAAACAAAACAAAACAAAAACAATGCACGTTATCAATAACAAGCATAAATAATTACTTAATATCATTTCTGGAAATATCATTTTTACATTAAATATTCTCAGCATAATTACTCAAATGTAATTTAAATTTTTGTTTAAAAACAAACACTGACTGAACACGGTTATATTGATAGGAAGTGAGTTCCAAAACGTGGGACCAGTTATAACATGTGGTATATGAAGTGAAGTTGCCTGCCTTGTATTATAATAGTTATCAATTTGATTGATCTTTCGAAATATTTGTACTAGCGCATTTGGGAGAGCACCATTTTAAAAACCATACATAATTGCGCCTAACTTTAACAAGTAAATGTATTCAACCTTCAATTCATCATCATCATCAAGTTCAGGTGGCGCTGTAAAGCGCTGCTGTGGTCTTCACGAGAGCACGCCATGCAACCCTGTCTTCTGCCAAGTGTGTTGCACCCTTCATTCCTTCCCCGGACACTCTCCTGATATCGTCAGTCCAAGATGTAGGTGGACGACCTCCGCCACGTTTTCCTTCAATTGCGCCTTGCAGTATTCTCTTCTCAATTCCTTCAGTTCTCCTAACGATGTGCCCAAAGTACTTTAGTTTTCGTTCCATAATTTCCCTTCTGATAATTAAGTCTGTTCCAATCTTGTTCAGAATCCATACATTTGTCTTCATATCTTGCCAAGACACCTGTAAAAGCCTTCTGTAGCACCACATCTCAAAAGCGTCAACTCTTTTCCTGTCGTTCTTTGTCATGGCCCAAGACTCGCATCCATATGTAGCAATGGAGAATGCAGTTGCACGAAAAAGTCGAACCTTCAGATCGAGTGACAGGCCTCGGCTTTTCCAGATATGAGACATGCTCTGCACGGTTGATCTTGCTATTGCCAGTCTTCTCCTTATCTCTGTAGTGCTCCCCCCTTTGTTATTGATTATGGAACCCAAGTATACAAACTGACTGACTTCTTCAATCTTCTTTCCATCTATGGTGAAATCGTTGTTGTCGTGTCTTTGTCGACTACCATTATTTTAGTCTTGTTAGTGTTCAATAGAAGATCTTTCTCTTCACTCGCCTTTTTAATACGGTTCAATAGGTCAATGAGCTCCTCTCTGCTGCTGCAAACTAGGGTAGTGTCATCCGCATACTTCAGGTTTGTGATCTTTGTACCTCCGAATTTCACTCATCCATTGAAACCTTCCAGTGCCTCTCTCATGATGTCCTCAGAATATATATTCAAAACGTTTGGAGATAGTTTACAGCCTTGCCGTACACCTCTGCCTATTTCAAACCACTCAGTATCCCAACTACTGGTCCTCACTGTAGATTCTTGGTCCTGATACAGATTCTTGGAACTGGTAAAGATTCTTGATCAGTCCTACTATGTGACTTGGGAATCCCATCTTTGTCATTGTATCCCACAGTTGATGGCGGCTTACACAGTCGAATGCCTTACTGTAATCTATGAAGCACATTATAAAGAGGACGTTTGAGTTCTCTGCATTTCTCGATTACATTTCTGATGTTAACGATCTGATCTCTTGTCCCCCTGCCTTCACGGAACCCTGCCTGCTCTTCTGAGATCTCTTCTTTCACCTTGACTCTCATTATCCTGCTAATGACCTTCAGAGGTACTTTACTTGCATGACAAATCAAGCTTATTGTCCGATGATTTGAAAAAAATTTCAGACCCCCCTTCTTTGGTAATGTTATGAATACAGCTTTACACCAGTTTTTAGGCCATTCTTTCTCCTTCCAGATATTGCAGCAAGGACGCCACATCAAATCAATCCCTTCTTCACCGGTAGCCTTCCACATCTCAGAAGTCAAGTTGTCTAAACCAGGAGACTTGCCATCCTTCAGTTGTTCCATTGCTATCTCTACTTCTGATCTTAGTGGAGGGGGCTCCATTTCATCTCTTTCCTCCCATCGTGTGCCATCTTCATTTTCCTGTGCCGCAAACAGCTTTCTACTGTACTGCATCCATCTGTTTTTATGTCCTCACTATTTGTCAGTGTTTTGCCATTTTCGTCATTAATCACATCCAACCTTCAATTACTTATTAATATAGAATAACACATTAGTATGAGCACGATAATTTAAACTAAAAACAACTCTAAGCACCCTTTTCTGGGCAACAAAAACCTTATCTATTCGTGTTTTTAATGACTTTCTCCATTCCATCACTCCATAATTGAGATAAGGCAAAATCAAAGTATAATATAAAATAAGCAAAATTTCTTGTGGAACAACAAAACCTAATTTATAGATTACACCAGTATTTATACACACATCTTTACAAATGTTACTACAATGAGATGCCCAATACAGCTTCTCATCAATGTGTAGCCTAAGAAACTTGGTGGAAGTTACTCTCACACCATTAACATCATCAAAAAGTACATTTCCAAGTAAATCCTTTAGGGAGTTGCTAAAAAACATATAATGCTAAAAAACATATAGTTTGTCTTTTGAAGGTTCAAAGAAAACTTATTTGCATGAAACCACTTTCTTTAAATCACTATTAACCGTATCTAATACAACTTCAGGGTTTTTATGAGAAAAAAAACACTTGAATCATTTGCCAAAAATATAAAAAGATAATGAAAAGATATGAAATCAGATGAAAAATAAAAAATCATTAATATATAATACAAAAATAGGGGATCAAGAATGGACGCCTGAGGGACTTTACAAGATATAGTTTGATGACTCTTGTCAATCCCACTCAATGATAAAAATTGTTTTCTGCCGGTTAAATAGCTCCTGAACCAAATAAGAGCGATGCCCCTTACTCCATAATACAAACATTTACTTATTAAAATTTCATGATCAACAGTATCAAACGGCTTAGAGAAATCCCAAGATATACGAATTGTATCAATAAAGTGTAGAATAGCATGTTTAGTGGTGTGTTTCTCACGAAAACCAAACTGGCATTTTGAAAATATTTTAGTCTTATTTAAAAATATTACTGTCCTAGCATAATGTATAAGCTTTTCTAAAAATCTTTGAAAAGGATGTCAATAATGAAATGGGTCTATAGTTACTTAATGTGTGAGGATCACCCTTTTTTAATAACAGCAATTATTGGCAATTTTCATTTGTCCAGGTACAATACCAGAGGAGAGAGATAAATTAAAAATATGAACAAGTAGAATCACACATCCATGTACATGTATTATATCCTTAATTAATGAATTAATTGTGTATGCCATCAAAGCAAGGGCTCTTAATGTTTACTATGAACTTGAAATGTTTACACATGTGTCGACATACTGAATGACACCTATACAAATATTATTAATTATTCATCACTGCGTGCGTCGATAAAGTTACTAGAATCCTTTTAACCGGGACTTAAACTCAAGAGTTCCGGGGGAAAAAAAGAATAATTAAATTATATATGTTGATGCAAATGTCGAATCAATTCAATGCAATTAAGTTCAATGTATTTGATTCGCGTTATTGTAGCCAAAGGCTATATTACAAATGAACTTACATAGTTCAAAACATTTTGAATGGAAATTATTATGATTATTTCCCACGTATTTTTCGATGATATTTCATATGGAATTGAAATCAGCCAAATCCGTTACACTTGATTTTGGGGGGGCACTTTGGAAATTACCAATACTCAAGCTTACCTTTAAACTCGTTAAACTAGGAATAGCCGTCCTTCATGTATAGGAAGTTACACATAATGCATAGCGGTCCTTACGAATAGCGATGTTACCCAGAGTAAAATCTGGAGATTGGTATGCGAATAAGCTAGAACGCGACGTCTCACCAGCAAAATGGTTTGTCTATATTACACAGTTCGCCTGCAAGATGGAAATAGCAGCAATGAGGGCCGAGTAGAGGTGTCCTACAACGGAACCTGGGGAACCGTCTGTGATGACTATTGGGATATCCAGAATGCCATCGTTGTCTGCAGAAGTCTTGGTTTCCCAAATGCTGAGGCCGCACTGGGAGGCGCAACATTTGGACCAGGCTCTGGAGATATTCTGTTAGATAATGTTGCTTGTACTGGGACAGAGTCGGACATCTTTGATTGTAAACACATTGGTATCAGGCGCCATAGCGACAACTGTGGTCATGCCAAAGATGCAGGTGTTCGCTGTCGTCCAGGTAAGTTTCATTTACTGTAGACTCCATGTATGAAAGGTTAAAACATTGAGTATACATTAGTAAGTATAGATTGGAAAGGCTACGTTTTCCCAATGTAGAATGTTATGTCACCTATCACCATGTTCATCCCTTCGTTAAGACAGAGACAAACGTAACCTCACTTGAATGTGTCAGTAAAAATGGCAAGTGATTGATTCCCGTGAACCCAACCGTTCAAGCCCTCCAGTGAGGAGCCCAATCAGTATGTCATGATATTTGACAAAATTATGTTGTTTCGTTTAGGGGTCCATCCCGTATGAATAAAACCGTTTGTATATTTTCGGTGTGCCCACTTGTTTACTTAATGGAGGATGTCTATTGGTGGTTCAATTAGGAAGTGATGGAATCCGAATTAAAATATCCCCCTAATTGTTAAAAAAAGACTTGTTGTCTGATCTCCACAAACAGATCAAATGTATAACCTCCAATAAAGTCTGCAATTGTTTTTCAAAAGTACCTGTTTTTGTCTTAATTTAGATATGCTAATGAGCTCATCTGCTCGGATGTAGAAACGTCATTGAAGCCAAACTATGAATGATTGTGTTCTCGCTTTACGTAGGAGCATGACCTTTGTTCCCCTGTTGTTTGCGCACTGCTGTACCGTATCGATCGTGAATACGCCAGAGCTCGGACAAGCATGACAAGGATGTATTCGAAGAATTAGATGTATTGGCCGTACAATCTGGTCCCTTATCTAAAAGTAAATATATCTTGTTTTTTAGGTCAGTTGATTATAAACTTAGAATTGGGAAGTAAACGAGCTAAATTACTTTCTCTTACGTTGTGTGTACGTGTATATAGCGCATGTGCTTCATAAATGGAGTGTCTATGAGGAGACGCGCGGAGTTACCAATTTTGTCCTATTTGTCGTAACATTTCGGATAATTTTAGTGTTGATATTGCAAATATTATTTGTAATGTTCTTGTCTTTTTTTAGCGAGCAGTTAAAAAAATAATATATTAATATATATTATATATATATTTCATGTATGGTATAGCGTTTAATATGACATCCGTGACGTGTTACATTTTGAGGATTTATATTTTGTTTAAATGAAATATGGACAAAGTTAAAGGTTTCAAATGATTTATTTGTATGGATTGGTTTTCTAAAATCATGATTTGAATTGTCAAAGTAGTGCACTTTACCAATAATGCGTTCTTATAAGAACCTACAGTTATTGTATGAACCCTTCAATATATTCAATGAGTGATATGTTTGATGATGCAGAATTACAACAATATACATGCAGTATACCCGGGGGTCACTCTCAACATGACTGGCTACGCACCCGCGGCCAAAAAAAAAACGTCAAAAGGGTATCATTTTCAGGTACACGGCGGCGTCGACGTTTTCCTGAAAAAGGGGTGTTTTTCAAGCACTGATCGCACAAAAACCTAAAAAAGGGTACCTTTTCAGGTTCACAGGTTGCGACGTTTTTCTCAAAAAGGGGTACCTTTTTAGGTGAACATGTTTTCGACGCTATTCTTTAAAAAGGGTGTTACTACCCAAGCGGCGATAGTGCGATACGCCTTTTTTTTTTGCGATTAGAGTCCATTCAGAAATAGTGCGATATGCCATTTTTTGCGGTTAGGGTTCGTTTCAGAAATAGTCATGATAGTGCAATACGCCATTTTTTGCGATTAGGGTCCATTCAGAAATAGTGCGATACGCCATTTTTTGCGATTAGGGTCCGTTTCAGAAATAGTGCGATACGCCATTTTTTGGCATAAGGGTCCTTTTCGGAGGTTGACGGACACGGGTGGGTAGCACTTAAGTACGCGAGTGACCCCCCCCCCCCCCCCCCCCCCCCGGGGCAGTATACTTGTAGAACAAAGTGTTTTGCAAACCGGTATTCAGTAAGATTTTATAGGATGAACCGTTTACTCTCTGATAGTTCGGCTTGAAGGTGGAGATGGTATGAATGAGGGACGAGTTGAGATCTTCTCCAACGGTACATGGGGGACTGTCTGTGATGATAACTGGGATATCCAGGATGCGAACGTGGTTTGCAGAAGTCTTGGTTTCATGGCTGCGGAGGCGACACTAAGTACCAATGAAGTTAGCCCAGGCATTGGAGACATTCAACTTGGTGATGTTGTATGTACCGGGACAGAGACATCCATCTTGGATTGTGCACATGCTGGGCTTGGAGTCCACAACTGTGACCACAGCAAGGATGTTGGTGTCAGATGTTTATATTCAGGTAAAATAAGAACACTTAATTATGTACAAGACATAGGCTACGTTTGAGAGATGTACTATGTACGCACCTCCGGCGAGCTCTAATTATAGGACTGACACACTATTTAATTGATCTAGGGCATACACACCTATCATAAAACCCAAGGTCAAGTCCAGATAGAGGTTTTTTGCATAACGCACATGGATCGGAAAATTATGTTGCTTTCATTTGGATTCATGATACTTTCTCCAAAACTCCCTATGAGTAAAAATATATTCGACCACCTGTATATAGCGACCACCTGCTCATAACGACCGCTCTCTGGTCCCCCCGTGAAAAATCATGTGTTAAACGATCTGCGTAATGCGACCACCTGCCTAACGCGACCAGCGACCACCCCATTTGGGTCCCGAAGCACGTTTAAACCTGTGTATAGCGACCAAAAATAGCGTTTGAGCGACCTAGGCACCAAGAAGTTTGCCTTTGGTCGCTGATGCCTCAAATTCTGAGCAAGTCAATGCAAAAAAAAAAAAATCATTAAAAAGGCTTAATCGACACCAAGTGCTTCAGACAGGGGTGTCGATCCTGGGGGGGCAGGGGGGCGGTCGCCCCCCCAATGAAAATATTGGGGGGGGGGGGCGAACATATCATTTCGCCCCCCCAATAATTCCGAAAATGAGGAATAAAAAAATCGAGTGATATAATGCAAAAGAGGGGAAAGAAACATTTAACAATAATTAATCTTCAAAATAGTTTGAAAAGGACTGTAAATCTCTTTTTTTTTTGCCGCGCGCTTCGCGCGCATACAGTTTCTCATATTGCAAGTTTCATTTGGGTTGCAGGAACTCACCTTTTGAAATGTGTTGGGCAGCGTAATTTCTCAAACGCACACCTCAAACGAAGTTTATTAAACCCTCATCTATAGATAGCACACCGTCACAGAAAATAAAATAATCTACGGTACATATGCGCTGAACGCAAATCAAATTGGAATATCATGTCTCCCCACATTTGAAAAAGGAGCAGTTGTCCCCCTCCCTTTTTCATTATGTATGTTTGGTTCCATACCTACATTATATACTTCATATTACGTGAAATTTCTGTCTCAGGTGTGCACCAAATCGCACAATTTCACGCCCCAAATACAAAAGCTCCCTACTGTGGGAGGGGGACACCCCCTCCCACACCCTCCCCCGCTCGGTCGCTTCGCTTCCTCGCAATGTCTCCCCTACACTTTCGAGAAATTGTTGACGCCCTTGCTTAGTTTCATGGGAGCCCAATGCCCTAGACTATCTAGGCTCTATCGATGGCTCTATAGTATACATGATCACGTGGATCCATCTCACGCAAGGCTCAGTCTTTTCCTCGCTATGCCCTTTAAAAATACGTTATGAGTAGGTTCACTATTTTATACAATGTTAACACCCATGCTAGTAGCAAATGTCTGAAATCTAAAAGCTTCCGGGGGCTCCGCCCCCTGGACCCCCATTATTGTCCCCAAATGTGGGTGCCCCCAAAGTCAGGTCTTCGAGCCATCAAGACACTTTCAATGAGCGCATAATAAAACTTCCGGGCAGGCCAATGTGGGGCTTGTAGCTCTCTCAGTGGTCACTCTGGAAAAATTTTCAAATTTCGCCCCCCCCAATCTCAAAAACGGATCGACACCCCTGGCTTCAGACTCATAAACAAAGATTATTCGTTCCCTTCACTTCAGTACCTGATGCTGATCCTGATATGCGTCACACAAAGACACTTCGTGTTACGACCAAACGATGCATCTTTAATTTCAGAATTATATAGATAACACTTAATGAGCATCTTAAAGTGCAGGTGAATCTCTCTAGTCTATTGATGAGTAAATAAATTGACACATTTTGCAATTTCAATTATACGTATAAAACAAAGATAATCGTACATGTACAAACATGTAATATCATTTGAAATGTAATGCCAATTCATGTATAGTTTCAATTTTTGTTTTGGTTATGCGTGCAGCAAACACTTGAATGAACTACTAACACGAGCGTGTACCGATGCCATTTAATTACACATGTGCATATGGGCATGATAGCATGCGACCAGAAATTCAAAATGGCGGCCTACGTGTCTAATGCGACCACCTGTCCATAGCGACCACTTTTCGCCGGTCCCTTGAGTGGTCGCTATAGACAGGTTTGACTATATTTGTTTTCACTAAATTTAATCTAATGGAATTAAATTAAATGAATGAAATTAAAAGCAAAGTGATACGAAAGGAAATAAAAGAAAGTGAAAATCGAAAATAGATGGATAGGTATATCTCTCGTGACAAATTGTTTCATTATTTAAATTTTCACGAAATTTGAAAAAAATGATTCTTGTGAACGGCCAGATATGGTATCTGTACTTGTACTTGAATTATTTAAAAAGGTATTTTATTTGATCTGTTCTCAGAATGCAGAAAATGTACTTAAAACGCCGCAAATGTATAGGGCCACTTTCACCTCCTGAACGAGCATGTGTTACACCTTTGAATATGAAATGACGCCATCAGGCTTCACATGCATGACATATGGGGGTTATGATACTATAATTAAGCAGGTGTCGTTCTTCGCATTCTGTGACCCCATGGTCAAGTTTCAAAATGGATGTTTTACGTTTTATGTGTCTACAGTTCGTCTTGCGGATGGTGCAAGAAGCTATGAAGGCCGAATAGAGGTGTTCTACAACGGGGCCTGGGGAACTGTCTGTCACGACCACTGGGGAATCCAGGATGCGAACGTTGTATGCAGAAGCCTTGGTTTCCCATCTGCCGAGGCCACATGGGGTGGAGCACCATTTGGAAGGGGTACCGGAGATATTCTGCTGGATGATGTTGGTTGTACTGGGTCTGAGGCGACCATCTTAGAATGCAAACTCCCTAATGGTCTGTATGTCCATAATTGCAATCACGCTAAAGATGTTGGTGTCAGATGCAGCTACACAGGTGAACAATACCGAAAATACTTTGTCAAATAATTGTGTATACATGTATTTTAATGTGGCAAGATTACTAGTTATTTCAATCATGGAATCCCGAGTAGGCACGTCTGTCCTGAAATCCAGACAATTTGATGTATGCACTATAATACACTACATAGGATTAATAGTCACTGAAAATGTTAGCACAATCGGTCAAGAAATAAGAAAACTATGGCTCTTTGAATAGAGCTATTTATTTCTACGAGTGACTCAAATTGGCAACGCACTCTGGCAAAGTTGTGGTCTACTTCCCATACATTTTGTAGACAAAATTTCAATTTTGTTCAATTTTCTCAAATGTATGTGAACCCTTCGTTTGAGTTCAACACATGTTTTGTAGAATGCATTTATACATAAAACATAAATACATCATGAGCTAGGGGAATGGAAAAATGTGACTATGAAGAAAACGGTAAAAATTTGAACATTTGTGTACAAGACATATTGGGAGTTGTCCACACACTTATCACAGTGCGTTGCCAATTTTAATTCCCCATAGAAATAAATGGACATTTTCAAAAAGCCGTAGTTTTTTTGTTTCTTGCCCAATTTTGCTCTAACATGCAGAGATTATTCCTCCTAATCTCTTCACATCTATGAAAGCAACATTTTGCTTGGGTTTCATTGCCATTTAAGCAAAATATCTGTCTACTTTCAATGTTCTCAATCCAGACGTATTTTGAATTTGGGATCCAGAAGGAGGTGAACGAAATTGTAAGAAGGAATCTTATCAATGCCCAAGGCCATGAGCCGCCTTAAAGGAATGCTCGCACAGGAGAATTAGTGGAGAATGAGCACACAATCTTTGCAGGCTGGCAATTACATTAATACGTTTTTATGACTGGGATGATAATATTGAGAAGCGCTTACATAGTATACTTATTGAATGTTTTGGCTTTGCAAATTAATTAAGGCATCTTGTCATTTAGAAAAACCACGGCTTTGACTGGCTTTCACGAAAACCAGATTTTCTGGTAAAAGGAGGGATTACGGGGGGCAGAAAACTGGAGGCATGAATGATGCGGTTTTCGTACAAAGTCAGCGAGGCAGGAAGTGATAACAATAAACCGGATTTCGTCCCTTTTCAGAAAAACCGCACCATTCATGCCTTCAGTTTTCTGGCCCTCGTAATCCCTCCTTTTACCAGAAAACCTGGATTTCGTGAAAGCCAGTCAAAGCCGCGGTTTTTCTAAATCACAGGAGGCCTAAGTACATTAATATTACACTGAAATATCCTTTCAATCAATATTCCAGAAATTTAGAGGACAATTTTATTCGAGTCATTGTTTAAAACAAAGTCATTATTTGTTCATTGTGGCATATCATATTAATTTGTTGTCGGGATTAATTTTAATATAGTACATACGGCTAATAGCATATTAATCTAAATAAAGCAAAAGTTCAGAAAAGGCATTCAAAATATATGACAGAGATGTGTTCTTTGTTCTTAGAAACATGTCTTATTAATTTATTGTACTTCCATACTAATGTACATGTATAACGCTTTATGCTGCTTCATTTCAATAATGTATTTATATTTATAAAAACACATTGCAGCTCGCCTTCTCGATGGGGATACTATCAATGAGGGTCGTGTAGAGGTATACTACAACGGAACCTGGGGAACTGTCTGTGATGCTGATTGGGATATCCAGGATGCAAATGTTGTCTGCAGAAGTCTTGGTTTCCCAAATGCTGAGGCCGCTCTGGGAAGCGCAAGATTTGGCCAAAGGACAGGAGACATTCTACTGGGTGATGTTGATTGTACCGGGACAGAGTCAACCATCTTTGATTGTGCACATGCTCCGTTTGGCGCCCATAACTGCATGCACAGCCAGGACGTCGGTGTCAGATGTTTACATTCCGGTAAAAAGAGTACAAGGAAACAAACGGAAAACGAGACTATTAGTAACCACGTTCTTGGTCTTGTATACATATTGTCCGTTTATTTAGATACATCCAAAATATGCATATTTTGCAAGGGAGGTAGTAACATTGTCCAAATAAAAAAAAAACTTAGGTAGAAATATAATGTTTTGTTCATATCATGTTCAATCCGTATTTAAAGCAATAGACTCGCGGAACAGCTTGTGGTTTTTCAAGATTCCCTTCCGTTGAAAATGAATTTTCGATTGAAGTGTTCAAATTTCGAACTATATCTGCTTTTTGAATTAATAATAACCGTGTACAAAGTCAGTGCAATGCGTTAGGGAAATTACTTTGCATTTCTCCTCCTTACTCTGTCATATAACCACGATTCATGTGAATGTTCACACAATATATTGTATATCTAATTAGAATATAGGCTATCGTATCATACATTTAGATATGTTAATAACCTTTCACTTTTTGCACATGCCCACCCAGATACTAGATCCCATTAAGAAACACAGCTTCAGTTAGAAGTTACAACACCAAAGACACGTTTTACAAAACGGTGCGTTGTTCACAGTATTGCAAGAGAGTAAAACAATGTACAACGTGTTGTCAATTTACATCGCTCAATATTATTTTTGAATATAGTTTGTAAAGCATGTAAAGCATATTTAAATGTATAATTGTTGTTTGTAACGTTGGACATTTGAACAAAGTTTCCCTTTTTGTTTGGTCGGGGGGGGGGGGGGGTAGTGTACTTTTTTTTTCTTCTAATTGTTAATAAAATGTGCATTATGTTAATTGTTGTTTTCTTATACAGAAATTTAGAATAACATGTTGGCTGAAGGAAGTGGCCTTAGTTAATTAAATGAATTGAATTCACACTATAATAAAAAGGGATTAGTAATATTGCCAAAATCTTCAAAACTTACTTGGAACTTTGTGGTTCTCTCAGACCTTCTCGTATTTAGTTTAACGTAGACCGATTGTTAACGTAGACCGGTAGACCAGGACAGATGCACTATGTACGCACCTCCGGCGGCCTCCAGTTATGGAACTTGCACATTATTTACTTATCAATGATGTAGGGTCTACACAAATATCATGAGACCCAAGTTCATGTCCAGATACAGGTTTTTTGCCTGCGCTTGCTATGCCTCTGCAAAACGAAGATGAGTCAGTATTGTAGCAAAACATCCTTTGGAATCCAAACAGGGGACCGGTTTTGGTTTTGCATATTTCCATTTTGTTCAAACATTTACGATTGAAGTTTTGAAATGTTTACGGGATAATTTAAGCTTTGTACAAAGTGCGATGATAATAGTGCATATCACTTTGCATTATTGCCCATTTATCAATCTTAGGGTATATAACATCCATTTAACTTGAAATGTTTACACATGTGTGGACATATCAGATCAGACCAATACACACATTAATAATCACTCATCGCTTTGTGCAATTGTCAACAAAGTTACTGGAATACTTAAATTAAAGAGTTCCTGAAAACTGATTGTAACTATCCCCTCGCCGACGAAGTCGAAATGGATATAGTAACGCTGCCGTCCGTTCTAACGTCCGCCCGTCCTTCCGTCCTTAACATATATTGTGAACACTGGTTTCCGTTCGATAACTGTAGTAATGTTTGATGGGGAAAATATTATGGATCATGTGGTTAGGATCAATGAAATAGTGAAATTGTAATTATGAATAGCGACCCTCATTGCGTATTGTGCATAGCTACCCTCATAACGTATAATGAATAGTAGTCCTTATGAGTAATGACCCTCAATGTGAAGTATGAACAGCGACCTTCATATCACATTATGAATAGCGGTCCGTATGTCTTTAAGAATAGTGACCCATTTTGCGTTGTATGAATAGTTAGAAAGCGATGTCTCACCAGCACAATATGTGTTTGTATACCATTACACAGTTCGCCTGCAAGATGGGAATAGTAGCAATGAGGGCCGTGTAGAGGTATACTACAACGGAACCTGGGGAACCGTCTGTGATGACTATTGGGATATCCGGGATGCGAACGTTGTCTGCAGAAGTCTTGGCTTCCCAGTTGTTGAGGCCACACTGGGAGGCGCAACATTTGGACCAGGCTCTGGAGATATTCTGTTAGATAATGTTGCTTGTACCGGGACAGAGTCGGTCATCTTTGATTGTAGACACATTGGTATAGGGATCCATAGCGACAACTGTGGTCATGACAAAGATGCAGGTGTTCGCTGTCGTCCAGGTAAGTTTTATTTAATGTAGACTACGTGAAAGGTTAAAATATCGAATATACATTAGCAAGTGTAGATTGGAAAGGCTACGCTTTCCCAAAGTAGAATGTTTTGTCACTTTAATATCGCCATGATTATCCCTTCGTTGAGATAAAGACGAACATGACCTCACTTGAATGTGTCAGTAACAATGGGAAGTGATTGATGCCCGTGAAACCGACCGTTCCTGCCCTTCAGTGAGCCCAATCAATATGTCATATATACAATTTAACATATTATGTCGTTCCATTCGAGGGGTTCATCCTGTACAAATAAAATATTGTGTGTATTTTCTGTGTGCCCACTTTTTTCACTAATCGGTCAGCAGAATGTTCAACTATGGTTTAATTAAGAAGCCGTGGGATCCCGAAATAAAATATCCCTCAATTTTGTAGAAACCTTAAAGGTAAAGGTCAGTTTTGGAAACGTCCCCCTCTCAGAAAAATGAAATGGAAGCTCTTATTACCAATAATGTGAAAGAATATAATTATGCTAATATAGGATTATCCAAATTTGACCAAGAAGCCGCCTACTAATCTATGCCGGCGGCACAGATATCGCCAACAAGGAATCGCCCATACGCTACGTGTATTACAAAATATTGCTTTCCCCCGATATTTCTGTATTTAACGATGCTTAGGTTCGAATTTTACCACACAAGCCCTATTTCAATAAATTTAAACAATAACGAAAGATATAGATGTATTCGGCTACTTTCCAGAAACTGGACTTGGGCTTTAAGTTATTGTATGCACCTGTCAAGTTATTCAATGAATGAGTTTTGATGATGCAGACTATTACTTAAATATACATGCATTATATATACATGTATAACAAAGTGTTTTGCAACCCAGTATTCATTTTTGTAACGGGTGACCTTTCTACTCTCTGACAGTTCGGCTTCAAGGTGGAGATAGTGTGACTAGGGGACGAGTTGAGATATTCTCAAACGGAGCCTGGGGTACTGTCTGTGATGATAACTGGGATATCCAGGATGCGGACGTTGTTTGCAGAAGTCTTGGTTTCATGGCTGCGGAGGCGACACTGAGTAGCGATGAATTTAGCCCAAGCACCGGAGACATTCAACTTGGTGATGTTATGTGTACCGGTACAGAGACGTCCATCTTGGATTGTGCACATGCTGGGCTTGGAGTCCACAACTGTGACCATAGCCAGGTTGTTGGTGTCAGATGTTTATCTTCAGGTAAAATAATACGCTTAAGAGATGCACTATGTACGCACCTCCGTCGGCCTCCAGTAATGGAACTTGCACATTATTTACTTGTCAATGATGTAGGGTCTACACAAATATCATGAGACCCAAGTTCATGTCCAGATACAGGTTTTTTGCCTGCGCTTGTTATGCCTCTGCAAAACGAAGATGAGTCAGTATTGTAGCAAAACATCCTTTGGAGTTTTGAATGGATCCACACTAAAGTTACAGTTACGAATGCACGGCGGGAAACCCAACAATCTGCTCCTCCGAAATGTTTCCAGGATGCCGAATACGCGGACTGCTGTATACCGGTTCTGGTCAAGATACACCACGCCCATAGAATGGACGATCTTTGTGTCAAATATATTACCTGATGTGCTGAATGGAGATTTCACGCCGTGTTTACAGTGTAGATGGCTACACTCGTAGTTCCACTGGTTGCCTGCTGTGTTGATGGAAATTCTGTTAAATCTTCGTCGTTCCACCCGTACCCGGCAAGTTCGTTTGTTATTGTGTTCCTCGAGTCCCACGTCGCTCAGCAAGGATCGTGCAAACTTTGTCTCCAGTATCCCTCGCTGCTCGGAAAGTTCATTCAAACCTGTTTCCAGAATCTGTTGCTGCTCTGCAGGTTCATGCAAACCTGTTTCCAGAATGCAACAATGCTCTGCAGGTTCGTGCAGAGCTGTTTCCAGAGTCCCACGTTTCTCTGCAAGATTCCCTGTCTTGTGATCTTCAGAGTATTGTTTGTCTTGAATGTGTTCTTCGCATCTGTCTTGTGATCTTCACACCGACCTTCCCATGCCCACTTAGTTTAATTTAAAAACTAGCCAGTACTGCCAGCGGCATAGGGCCACTCCGTCAAATACTATTCCGGCACACTGCTTAGGCAATCACATGTCATATGACGTCTATTTGGCGGCAGTCTCCCATTTATACAGGGGTAATACCATAGTGGAAGCGGTGTGGTAAGATCGGTAGAGCGCGTGCTTTCTGATCGTGAGTCCCCGAGTTCGAACCCTGCCCACTGCCTTTGTCCTTCAGCAATGCATTTTATCCACATTGCTGCTCTCTACCTAGGAGTATAAATGGGTACCTGGTTGGGTGTTAATTAGCATGCGCGCTATCATCATATGGCTGCCATTAGCTAGTATGCTCCCCGGGGAGTTGAGATGGTGCACAAGGTAATTGTGCGGGTTTGAACTGTACCAGTAACGACCAGGGTAATAATACAAGCGCATAGAGACGTGCTTCGGCAATGTGATATGCGCTATATAAAAACTGTGTATTATTATTATTATTATTATTATTAATGTATCATGTGCCACGTCATCTAAAGAACGTCGCCCCGTACACGACGCTTCTCTAAATTATATAGATAACGTAAGCCGATGTATTATCAATCACATGTCAATCACGCTGCTGATTTTGGACCCTAAATGTGGGCGGGACGTAAACTGGCTGCTAAGTGAGATTTAGCCACTCAAAATTAGCCTGAAATCACGTCTGTGTTTTTGTTCATGGATTTTTTTGGCAGACCTAGTTTACAATTCATCAACTATAGAATAAGTGCCAAAGTACGTTGTATTCTGTAGTTCCGTTAATCTTAATGCAGCGACGGCTTACATCGCGCTCCCTGCCTGCATTACTCAAACTCAAAGATTATCCCGTCATCTAAATAACGTGTCTTATGAACATCTACCTAATTAAAGACTTTAAAAGATCTATATAGTAACATTGTCCAAATTCACAACAAATAATAATATTGTGGTTCACTACCTTGTTGTATTCGTATCAACAATAGAAGACAGAAATATGGTTTTGTTTAAAGGAATTTCCATTTCGTTAGAAAAATATTTACGTCTGCAGTATTCGGATGTTGAGCTATCTACTAGATAGTCATGATTGCGAACAGAGTCAGAGCAATGATGGGGGAAATATCACTGTACTTTTTCGCACACAACTCGGACATTTAAAATCCATTTTACGTTTCTATAGTTTTGTTCACACAATGCTCAGTGGACATATCAGATCACAAAACTGAACATTTTACCATCCATTCTTTACTTTCCGCACGTGCCAACAAAGTTACTAGATCCCTTTAATCCGTTCATCCGAAGCGAAAACCAGTTCAAAATGTCAAAACAATACATAACACCAAAGCGTACCTGTCTGCATCACATGACTCACGATTCAGTTTCAGTTTAGTTTATATAATTTCTGACGTTACTTCACACTTTTGTACTTGTCCGTATATTGGGGCATTTGTTTTGCGACCGCGCAACTGCGCATGCGGACAATCCTTGAAGCATTGTTCTGATCGAGGCGCCTTATAACTGTATTTACATACCCTAATAAATATCATAATTCCACAGAGTTTATTGAGAATGCACATTCATGGCAGTACATGTGTGTCGTTCTGACTGGCTTCACGTCATACTTGGCAGTGTGTTTGTGTTGTTCTCCCCTTAACAATGCAATAATACGGTAAAGAACAATCAAAGACAATAATTACATTATCGTGTAACAATATTGAGCGTATGTCCACATTTCTTACCGGGGGCTGAGGAATGTTTTCCCGAATTACATCATTACCGTTTTCATCCGAAAAGCAGTGAAAAGGCAGGGGCGTCGATCCTGGGGGGGGCAGGAGGGGCGGTCGCCCCCCCCCCCCCCCCCCCATGGAAATATTGGGGGGCGAACATATCATTTCGCCCCCCCCCCCAATAATTCCGAAAATGAGGAAGAAAAAAATCAAGTGATATAATGCCAAAGAGGGGATAGACACATTTATCAATAATTAATCTTCAAAATAGCCGTTTTCTTGTTTGAAAAGCAATGTAAATCTCATTTTTGCCGCGCGCTTCGCGCGCAGACATTTACTGATATTGCAAGTTTCATGTTGGTCGCGAGAACTCACATTTCGAAACTTTTGTTGGGCAGTGAAATTTATCAAACGCACACCGCAAACGAAGTTAATTAAACCTTCATCTATAGATAGCCCACCGTCTCCGAAAATAAAATAATCTGAATTATATCTTTCAGTCATTCGGTCCATATGCGCTGAACGCAAAACATATTAGAATAATTATCATGTCCCCCCACATTTGAAGGTGGTGAAGATTGTCCCCCTCCCTTTGTCATTATGTATATTTGAATCCATACTTATATACTTTATATTACGTGACATTTCTGGCTCATGTGTGCACCAAATCGCACAATTTCACGCCCCAAAATACAAAAGCTCCCTACTCTGGGAGGGGGACACCCCCTCCCACACCCTGCCCCGCTCGGTCGCTTCGCTTTCTCGCAATGTCTCCCCTCCAGTTTTGAGGAGTTGTTGACGCCTTTGCTTAGTTTCATGGGAGCCCAATGCCCTAGATTATATCGATGGCTCTATATATAGTATACAGGATCACGTGGATCCATTTCATGGAAGGCTCAATCTTTTCCTCGCTATGCCCTTTAAAAAATACGTTAGGAGTGTTACAAATGTCGGGTGATGACAAATGTTTGGGATGAGGATGATGATGATAATGATGATATGTTGTGTGTCTTTAAATTAATACGTTCAGTTCCACTCAGCAATCACACAGGTTCGCAATCAATCACGGTAGCGTGCCTCAAACAATCCAACGTAAGGAGACAATAATGGATAAGGATTCAAGTTCTGAAATTATATAACTGCTTGAGTTTATTCACGAGTACATACCACATATGGGTTGACACGAATGTGGGATTACTAAATGTAGGCTGCGGAGAACGCAGATCAGAACTAGCTCAAAAACGTAACTAAACTCGCCCTAACCCATGGCTATATAGCTAACTCCAATCCACACTGACTACGAGCTCTCTGGTACAACTAACGAACTCCCCTGTACAACTAACTATCGTACAACTCACCACCTCATTTAGGAAAAGTCAAGTATTTATACACTTTACAAGAAAGTAGAGACATGTTGAAGTCTTCGACAAATATGTAAGGTATTTCAAATATCTCAACATCATAAGAAACATTGCATAGTTTTACACATACTTCAACTTCATATAAAACATAGCATTCTTTCTAAAACAAAGAATAAGATAAAACACCAAAATATTATGGAATGGGGGAATTTCTGGAATTCAGAGCATGAGCAAGAGAATGTCAACATTTAGGAAAGGAAAGTGGTATCTGGTAGGAAAGAGAGGGCCACTTGTTCTGATTCCAAAACAAGACGATAAGCGAGAGTAATACGACCCACGCGGGAGGGCGAGAAACTGAGGGATGGGAATCAAAGGAAAAAGAAAGAGGGGAAGCGAGATAGTGGAGGTCTGACTAAACATGAATCAACGACGAAACGCATTTATACATTCATTTACTACAGGTCAGGTATAATTGTCCAATACTTTGCAAATACGATCATGAAAATTCGTAACACTATCCCCCCTCCTCATAAGTCGATGCCCTCATCGACATGATTAAAATAAGAGGACATTCAAATTCTCATCAACAATTTTCAATAAACTCATTATTATAACATTTCAATAATTTAAAGCGAAAACAAATTGTATACAGACTATAAACTGAGGCAAAATAACAGCGTTTTCAATTCAATCAAAGTTCATGGTTAAATCAAGTTTAAACAAGTACATAATAAAAAAAAATCGACCAATCGTTCCTTTCTTGCGAAACTATGTCTGGCCACAAAAAATGTGGTACATGTATTATCATAACACATCACGTGTATTTACAACGTACAACATAAACACGAGCAATAGGTGTCAAAACAAGTGAGAGAGTGAGAACAGATTCAGGCGTAACAGGTGAGAAAGATCGAAAGGGGAGAGAGAGTCAATGCGATAGGGACGAGTTATAGTGGATAGATAGAGGAGGAGAGAAATATGGGTTGAGAGGGAGAAGAGAAGAAAGTGATTGGTCTAAAAGAGATAACACGCATATCGTGATTTCCTGCAAAACCAAATAAGATGGCAAAGTTAAAACACCAACGAAACAAAACTTGTCGACATTGCGACATAACATGTGAATCACAACCAATACTGTATGTCGCAAAACATATTAGAATAATTATCATGTCCCCCCACATTTGAAGGTGGTGAAGATTGTCCCCCTCCCTTTGTCATTATGTATATTTGAATCCATACTTATATACTTTATATTACGTGACATTTCTGGCTCATGTGTGCACCAAATCGCACAATTTCACGCCCCAAAATACAAAAGCTCCCTACTCTGGGAGGGGGACACCCCCTCCCACACCCTGCCCCGCTCGGTCGCTTCGCTTTCTCGCAATGTCTCCCCTCCAGTTTTGAGGAGTTGTTGACGCCTTTGCTTAGTTTCATGGGAGCCCAATGCCCTAGATTATATCGATGGCTCTATATATAGTATACAGGATCACGTGGATCCATTTCATGGAAGGCTCAATCTTTTCCTCGCTATGCCCTTTAAAAAATACGTTAGGAGTGTTACAAATGTCGGGTGATGACAAATGTTTGGGATGAGGATGATGATGATAATGATGATATGTTGTGTGTCTTTAAATTAATACGTTCAGTTCCACTCAGCAATCACACAGGTTCGCAATCAATCACGGTAGCGTGCCTCAAACAATCCAACGTAAGGAGACAATAATGGATAAGGATTCAAGTTCTGAAATTATATAACTGCTTGAGTTTATTCACGAGTACATACCACATATGGGTTGACACGAATGTGGGATTACTAAATGTAGGCTGCGGAGAACGCAGATCAGAACTAGCTCAAAAACGTAACTAAACTCGCCCTAACCCATGGCTATATAGCTAACTCCAATCCACACTGACTACGAGCTCTCTGGTACAACTAACGAACTCCCCTGTACAACTAACTATCGTACAACTCACCACCTCATTTAGGAAAAGTCAAGTATTTATACACTTTACAAGAAAGTAGAGACATGTTGAAGTCTTCGACAAATATGTAAGGTATTTCAAATATCTCAACATCATAAGAAACATTGCATAGTTTTACACATACTTCAACTTCATATAAAACATAGCATTCTTTCTAAAACAAAGAATAAGATAAAACACCAAAATATTATGGAATGGGGGAATTTCTGGAATTCAGAGCATGAGCAAGAGAATGTCAACATTTAGGAAAGGAAAGTGGTATCTGGTAGGAAAGAGAGGGCCACTTGTTCTGATTCCAAAACAAGACGATAAGCGAGAGTAATACGACCCACGCGGGAGGGCGAGAAACTGAGGGATGGGAATCAAAGGAAAAAGAAAGAGGGGAAGCGAGATAGTGGAGGTCTGACTAAACATGAATCAACGACGAAACGCATTTATACATTCATTTACTACAGGTCAGGTATAATTGTCCAATACTTTGCAAATACGATCATGAAAATTCGTAACACTATCCCCCCTCCTCATAAGTCGATGCCCTCATCGACATGATTAAAATAAGAGGACATTCAAATTCTCATCAACAATTTTCAATAAACTCATTATTATAACATTTCAATAATTTAAAGCGAAAACAAATTGTATACAGACTATAAACTGAGGCAAAATAACAGCGTTTTCAATTCAATCAAAGTTCATGGTTAAATCAAGTTTAAACAAGTACATAATTAAAAAAAATCGACCAATCGTTCCTTTCTTGCGAAACTATGTCTGGCCACAAAAAATGTGGTACATGTATTATCATAACACATCACGTGTATTTACAACGTACAACATAAACACGAGCAATAGGTGTCAAAACAAGTGAGAGAGTGAGAACAGATTCAGGCGTAACAGGTGAGAAAGATCGAAAGGGGAGAGAGAGTCAATGCGATAGGGACGAGTTATAGTGGATAGATAGAGGAGGAGAGAAATATGGGTTGAGAGGGAGAAGAGAAGAAAGTGATTGGTCTAAAAGAGATAACACGCATATCGTGATTTCCTGCAAAACCAAATAAGATGGCAAAGTTAAAACACCAACGAAACAAAACTTGTCGACATTGCGACATAACATGTGAATCACAACCAATACTGTATGTCATGTACTTGTATGTGCTGTCATTTTACACAGTTCCTAATTTCGATCGACACATTTTGCCACATATAATTTCAACGACAATCAGCAAGAAATCCCAGCATGTTATGATCAAATATACATGCACACATAAATCTGAACCAATTCAACTGCCATACAATATTTAAAAATCGACATCAGCACAATACAACAAAAACAAGTTGCATAATGTGCATGAACATGATTAGCAAACACATCCTAGTACAGGAATGACAGAGTGAGTGATAAACAGAGAGGGAGAGAGGGGGTAGAAAGAAGAACTGAAGACATGTGTTATATACAGACTCTAACTGCTCGGAACACAACATGCATCAACAAAATATACGCTCGCCTTATACAACCCCTGTATAAAATATATGCGAACCAAAAATACGGAATAAACTATTAACATGCATGAAAAGGAGAAACAAGAAACGATCGAAATTCAAGTACTTATAGAAAGAGAACATCCAAACATAAAATTGAACGCTGCACAGTAACCGACACATCAAATTCCTGTATACAACTTACAAGGAACATTAACTACCAATAACTTCTTAAAACAAAACACACGTTCGTTTACCACAACAACTCTTATGTTTACGTTCATTCTCCTTCTTTTCGCATTCAGTTTTTGACGTTTCTTGTTTCTTCAAATTAATAATGCCTACGAACTTATTCTAAATTTCATTAAATTTCACAGTGTGTTAAAGAACAAACATTGTTAAACATGTCATAATTTCATCAAGCAAAAATAAAAGGCTAAATTAAAGACAAACTGTATCCTCGGTCATTGTACTGAGTTCATTATTGTCCAAGTTAATAAGTTTATTTCAACATGCAATAAATAAAGTTCCTTTTCTTCGCCAACACCAAGGGAATGTCTATATAGTCCATTGTCTCAGCTTCAAAGTTTAATTATTATAATATTATTCCTTCATAAATAATCGAAATTCTGACGATGATCACCACTGCAACAATCCGAGTCCGGCCAAGACCCGCCGTGATCGATGCCCATGGTCGTGTTCGTCATACACATATACTATCTGGATACGGGAATAGTAAATTTCGATGTAATCGCTTCCATGACGCTGTCGTGGTCATCTTCTGCGTCGTGGTTTATAAAACGTTCGCGGACGATTTGTGGAAAGGCGGCTTCCTGCGGCCCGGAGATTCCGGCTAAGGCGTCTGTGTTGGAGACGCAGGGCAGGTTGTCGTTTCGTACTTCGACCGCGTGATGGTCGCGATATCTTAATTTACACTATATAAATTACCGGGCTCGTTCCAACGGAACCATATGGCAACGGCCCCTCAGCTCCGATTTCGGCGCGACCATTTGTTCAGATACCCAGTATGTTCCAACACATACTGGCTGTATCACAACGCGACTTAACATACAAATTAACCTAAACTACATATATCGCACCTCACTTCATAATCCACTACAGCAACGATGACCCCAAGGCTCCTCCATATCGAAGACGATAATTTATCACACTAATAAAAAAAACTAAATAACTCTTTTCTCACAAATATCAATTAAAAGCTGTGTCGCAAACAAACCTCTTTGTTCACGTTTCATTACAATACAGCTAAACAGCTCTGCATAATTTACGATCCATATCCATAAATCTCAAATATTATTTTCCCAGATATGTGCTAGCTGATTAATGACGTCTAAACGCTTCCCTCGATGCCGTCGAATTGCAGAATATTTTACATGCCGATAGGTCAGGTTCTAGGTAATTCCGTCCGTGTACCACTCGAACTCCCAGCCGTTCCAGCACACAAGAAGGAACGACGCCGCACATGACGTCATGTGTGCTGATTCCCGCTGACGATGAACTACGGCATGCGGACGGCGATGACACGGGGTCGTCGAGAGGGCCGCTCCAGCTCCATACACGCCAGGTCAGAAGCTTCTCCTCGAACTCGCCAAAATGACCACCAACATCCACCACCCTGACCACGTGCCAAGCTTAGTCATACTGGCCTCCATCATATCAGGATCACTCGCCCAACTCTTCCTCCGTGAGCATGTCCATCTCCAAACATGGCGATCTTCATACCAATGTGAATTGTATGAACTGGCGACAACAAATCCAAATCGTGTCCATGATCTTAATCACAGAGCATGTACTCCTCTTGCCAACATTATGGTGTAAGAATAAATATCCAAGTTAGTTTCTGGCTGGAGCCATTTCTCCAGAAAACCGAGGTACAGAGGTTGCACGAGCACAGTGGCGTAGACAGGTTCTCACACCTGGGGGGGATGATTTGCCGTTTACCGGACCAATACCAATTTGTTCGCGGCCGAGACCACTTGTCGAAATATTGCGAGACCAAGTCCTCCAGGGGCGGATCTAGCTTTTTGCTAAGGGGTGGGGGGGGGGGGGGGTTGACCCAATGACGATCTAGCTTTTTGCTAAGGGGGGAGTTGACCCAATGATGATGCAGAGCATCGTCCGTGACCCGCGAAGCGGCGATTTTTTTTTGCTATTTTGAACCCCCGTAAGTGATTTTTTTCCACTTTTTTTCACTTATACATTTTCACTTGGCAGCCCAAGGGGGGGGGGGGGGGGGGTTTAAACCCCCTAACCCCCCCCCCCCTGGATCCGCCACTGTCCTCTCAGTGGGTGGGGGGGGGGGGGGGGGGCTTAGATGTTAGGATGGTCAAGACCAGGCGGGGCGGAAGCAGTTTTGGATTGGATTGGATTGGGGGGGGGGGGCAAAACCTATGGGGGGGGGGGGGGGGGGGCTCACAATTTTGTGTAGGCGCTCATGCCCAAACATGCACTAACAGTGCTTCCAACTTTGAGCCAGATGTGACATTGCAAGGAGCGAAGCGACCAAGCCCGAGGGAGCGAAGTGACTGAGCGGGGGGAGGGTGTGGGAGGGCCGGTGTCTCCCTCCCACGGTAGGGTGATTTTGCATTTTGGACTTGAAATTGTGCAATCTGGTGCTTACCTAGATAGGAAATTTGGGGTTAACATTGAATGTTTCTGGGAAAGCGTGTTATAACTTGATCGACCAGAAATTTGTAATATATTTTCACGGAGAAAACAAATAATTGGCACACTAATGAATACGCACCCAACGCAAACACAAATATTATATTTATATTTAGCGTCATATACAGTTCCAACATCACCATATGAAACATTATGTATGATCCAACAACTTAGCTTATTTGCCAACAAAAAGTCCTGAGGGGCGTATAGCTACCGAGGGCTGGGGCAGAGCCAAATAGGGACGGTTTGGGAAGGGGTATCCCCCTCCCACGGAGAAGATTTTGCATTATATATACTTGAAATGGTGCAATTTGGTGCACGTCACACAAGCAGCCAGAGCAATGCCAGCCTATGCTGGAACTACATGTACGTGGCCCGGTATACAGAACAAAATACTCACCCCGGACCATACCCAAGTTACACAACAAACTGAAATAATCTGTTCGCGCGCGAAGCGCGCAGCGAAAATGGAATGTGGATGTATAAATTACGGTAGAATTAACAAGTCTTATAGCTCATATAACTAATGTTTTTCCCACTCGTATACAGATACACAACAACAAAATTATATCCTTCCCTAAAACCTGGGGGGGATGATTGTACATGTCATCCCCCCCACCTTGTGAGGTGGGGGGGATGCATCCCCCTCATCCCCCCCGTTGTCTACGCCCCTGCACGAGCAGGTTCATATTCCATTTTTACCAGTGTGAACTGAAATGAAGGATGTTGTCGCTATGTCAGGCACGTGTTAAAGTCTGTATCCCACCGCTGCACACCAGTGTTACAAATGTCGGGTGATGACAAATGTTTGGGATGAGGATGATGATGATAATGATGATATGTTGTGTGTCTTTAAATTAATACGTTCAGTTCCACTCACCAATCACACAGTTTCGCAATCAATCACGGTAGCGTGCCTCAAACAATCCAACGTAAGGAGACAATAATGGATGAGGATTCAAGTTCTGAAATTAGATAACTGCTTGAGTTTATTCAAGAGTACATACCACATATGGGTTGACACGAATGTGGGATTACTAAATGTAGGCTGCGGAGAACGCAGATCAGAACTAGCTCAAAAACGTAACTAAACTCGCCCTAACCCATGGCTATATAGCTAACTCCAATCCACACTGACTACGAGCTCTCTGGTACAACTAACGAACTCCCCTGTACAACTAACCATCGTACAACTCACCACCTCATTTAGGAAAAGTCAAGTATTTATACACTTTACAAGAAAGTAGAGACATGTTGAAGTCTTCGACAAATATGTAAGGTATTTCAAATATCTCAACATCATAAGAAACATTGCATAGTTTTACACATACTTCAACTTCATATAAAAAATAGCATTCTTTCTAAAACAAAGAATAAGATAAAACACCAAAATATTATGGAATGGGGGAATTTCTGGAATTCAGAGCATGAGCAAGAGAATGTCAACATTTAGGAAAGGAAAGTGGTATCTGGTAGGAAAGAGAGGGCCACTTGTTCTGATTCCAAAACAAGACGATAAGCGAGAGTAATACGACCCACGCGGGAGGGCTAGAAACTGAGGGATGGGAATCAAAGGAAAAAGAGAGAGGGGAAGCGAGATAGTGGAGATCTGACTAAACATGAATCAACGACGAAACGCATTTATACATTCATTTACTACAGGTCAGGTATAATTGTCCAATACTTTGCAAATACGATCATGAACATTCGTAACACTATCCCCCCTCCCCATAAGTCGATGCCCTCATCGACATGATTAAAATAAGAGGACATTCAAATTCTCATCAACAATTTTCAATAAACTCATTATTATAACATTTCAATAATTTAAAGCGAAAACAAATTGTATACAGACTATAAACTGATGCAAAATAACAGCGTTTTCAATTCAATCAAAGTTCATGGTTAAATCAAGTTTAAACAAGTACATAATAAAAACAAAATCGACCAATCGTTCCTTTCTTGCGAAACTATGTCTGGCCACAAAAAATGTGGTACATGTATTATCATAACACATCACGTGTATTTACAACGTACAACATAAACACGAGCAATAGGTGTCAAAACAAGTGAGAGAGTGAGAACAGATTCAGGCGTAACAGGTGAGAAAGATCGAAAGGGGAGAGAGAGTCAATGCGATAGGGACGAGTTATAGTGGATAGATAGAGGAGGAGAGAAATATGGGTTGAGAGGGAGAAGAGAAGAAAGTGATTGGTCTAAAAGAGATAACACGCATATCGTGATTTCCTGCAAAACCAAATAAGATGGCAAAGTTAAAACACCAACGAAACAAAACTTGTCGACATTGCGACATAACATGTGAATCACAACCAATACTGTATGTCATGTACTTGTATGTGCTGTCATTTTACACAGTTCCTAATTTCGATCGACACATTTTGCCACATATAATTTCAACGACAATCAGCAAGAAATCCCAGCATGTTATGATCAAATATACATGCACACATAAATCCGAACCAATTCAACTGCCATACAATATTTAAAAATCGACATCAGCACAATACAACAAAAACAAGTTGCATAATGTGCATGAACATGATTAGCAAACACATCCTAGTACAGGAATGACAGAGTGAGTGATAAACAGAGAGGGAGAGAGGGGGTAGAAAGAAGAACTGAAGACATGTGTTATATACAGACTCTAACTGCTCGGAACACAACATGCATCAACAAAATATACGCTCGCCTTATACAACCCCTGTATAAAATATATGCGAACCAAAAATACGGAATAAACTATTAACATGCATGAAAAGGAGAAACAAGAAACGATCGAAATTCAAGTACTTATAGAAAGAGAACATCCAAACATAAAATTGAACGCTGCACAGTAACCGACACATCAAATTCCTGTATACAACTTACACGGAACATTAACTACCAATAACTTCTTAAAACAAAACACACGTTCGTTTACCACAACAACTCTTATGTTTACGTTCATTCTCCTTCTTTTCGCATTCAGTTTTTGACGTTTCTTGTTTCTTCAAATTAATAATGCATACAAACTTATTCTAACTTTCATTAAATTTCACAGTGTGTTAAAGAACAAACATTGTTAAACATGTCATAATTTCATCAAGCAAAAATAAAAGGCTAAATTAAAGTCAAACTGTATCCTCGGTCATTGTACTGAGTTCATTATTGTCCAAGTTAATAAGTTTATTTCAACATGCAATAAATAAAGTTCCTTTTCTTCGCCAACACCAAGGGAATGTCTATATAGTTCATTGTCTCAGCTTCAAAGTTTAATTATTATAATATTATTCCTTCATAAATAATCGAAATTCTGACGATGATCACCACTGCAACAATCCGAGTCCGGCCAAGACCCGCCGTGATCGATGCCCATGGTCGTGTTCGTCATACACATATACTATCTGGATACGGGAATAGTAAATTTCGATGTAATCGCTTCCATGACGCTGTCGTGGTCATCTTCTGCGTCGTGGTTTATAAAACGTTCCCGGACGATTTGTGGAAAGGCGGCTTCCTGCGGCCCGGAGATTCCGGCTAAGGCGTCTGTGTTGGAGACGCAGGGCAGGTTGTCGTTTCGTACTTCGACCGCGTGATGGTCGCGATATCTTAATTTACACTATATAAATTACCGGGCTCGTTCCAACGGAACCATATGGCAACGGCCCCTCAGCTCCGATTTCGGCGCGACCATTTGTTCAGATACCCAGTATGTTCCAACACATACTGGCTGTATCACAACGCGACTTAACATACAAATTAACCTAAACTACATATATCGCACCTCACTTCATAATCCACTACAGCAACGATGACCCCAAGGCTCCTCCATATCGAAGACGATAATTTATCACACTTTATCTCACAAATATCAATTAAAAGCTGTGTCGCAAACAAACCTCTTTGTTCACGTTTCATTACAATACAGCTAAACAGCTCTGCATAATTTACGATCCATATCCATAAATCTCAAATATTATTTTCCCAGATATGTGCTAGCTGATTAATGACGTCTAAACGCTTCCCTCGATGCCGTCGAATTACAGAATATTTTACATGCCGATAGGTAAGGTTCTAGGTAATTCCGTCCGTGTACCACTCGAACTTCCAGCCGTTCCAGCACACAAGAAGGAACGACGCCGCACATGACGTCATGTGTGCTGATTCCCGCTGACGATGAACTACGGCATGCGGACGGCGATGACACGGGGTCGTCGAGAGGGCCGCTCCAGCTCCATACACGCCAGGCCAGAAGCTTCTCCTCGAACTCGCCAAAATGACCACCAACATCCACCACCCTGACCACGTGCCAAGCTTAGTCATACTGGCCTCCATCATATCAGGATCACTCGCCCAACTCTTCCTCCGTGAGCATGTCCATCTCCAAACATGGCGATCTTCATACCAATGTGAATTGTATGAACTGGCGACAACAAATCCAAATCGTGTCCATGATCTTAATCACAGAGCATGTACTCCTCTTGCCGACATTATGGTGTAAGATTAAATATCCGATTTAGTTTCTGGCTGGAGCCATTTCTCCAGAAAACCGAGGTACAGAGGTTGCACGAGCAGGTTCATATTCCATTTTTACCAGTGTGAACTGAAATGAAGGATGTTGTCGCTATGTCAGGCACGTTTTAAAGTCTGTATCCCACCGCTGCACACCAGTGTTACAAATGTCGGGTGATGACAAATGTTTGGGATGAGGATGATGATGATAATGATGATATGTTGTGTGTCTTTAAATTAATACGTTCAGTTCCACTCAGCAATCACACAGGTTCGCAATCAATCACGGTAGCATGCCTCAAACAATCCAACGTAAGGAGACAATAATGGATGAGGATTCAAGTTCTGAAATTAGATAACTGCTTGAGTTTATTCACGAGTACATACCTACATACGGGTTGACACGAATGTGGGATTACTAAATGTAGGCTGCGGCGAACGCAGATCAGAACTAGCTCAAAAACGTAACTAAACTCGCCCTAACCCATGGCTATATAGCTAACTCCAATCCACACTGACTACGAGCTCTCTGGTACAACTAACGAACTCCCCTGTACAACTAACTATCGTACAACTCACCACCTCATTTAGGAAAAGTCAAGTATTTATACACTTTACAAGAAAGTAGAGACATGTTGAAGTCTTCGACAAATATGTAAGGTATTTCAAATATCTCAACATCATAAGAAACATTGCATAGTTTTACACATACTTCAACTTCATATAAAACATAGCATTCTTTCTAAAACAAAGAATAAGATAAAACACCAAAATATTATGGAATGGGGGAATTTCTGGAATTCAGAGCATGAGCAAGAGAATGTCAACATTTAGGAAAGGAAAGTGGTATCTGGTAGGAAAGAGAGGGCCACTTGTTCTGATTCCAAAACAAGACGATAAGCGAGAGTAATACGACCCACGCGGGAGGGCGAGAAACTGAGGGATGGGAATCAAAGGAAAAAGAGAGAGGGGAAGCGAGATAGTGGAGGTCTGACTAAACATGAATCAACGACGAAACGCATTTATACATTCATTTACTACAGGTCAGGTATAATTGTCCAATACTTTGCAAATACGATCATGAAAATTCGTAACAGGAGTATAGGTACACTGTTTTATACAATATATAACACCCATGATAGGAGTTGCAAATGTCTGAAATCTAAAAGCTTCCGGGGGCTCCGCCCCCTGGACCCCCATTATTGTCCCAAACAGTGGGTGCCCCCCCCCCCCAAATCAGGTCGTCGAGCCATCAAGACACTTTCAATGAGCGCATAATAAAACTTCAGGGCATGCCAATGTGGTGCTTTTAGCTCTCTCATTGGTCACTCTGGAAATGTTTTCAAATTTCGCCTCCCCCAATATCAAAAACGGATCGACGCCCCTGTGAAAAGGCCTGAAATAGAAATGTTTTTGTTAATGCTTAAATATGATATAGTTTTTCCTGAATGTTAGGGTAAGGGTTAGGGTTAGGGTTAGTGTAAGGGTTAAAACAATGTTGCCCAAATTTGACTTGAGCAATTGCCCTAGCAAGATATACTTTTCCTCGAAAGTAACATTATTTTACAAAACTCCTGGCTCTGCAGCCCCGTAGCCAGCCCTGTTCGTATGCCTATGATGGGTGTCGATCCAATACAAATTCTGCTTTATCTGATTTTCTTATTTGATATGTTGACTACACAGTTCGTCTAGAAGGTGGAGCACACAGATATGAAGGCCGAGTAGAGGTGTTCTACAACGGAGCCTGGGGAACTGTCTGTCATAACCACTTTGGTATCGACGACGCGAGAGTTGTCTGCAGAAGTCTTGGTTTTCCAAATGCCGAGGCCCCACTTAATTCGGCAGCATTTGGTCGAGGCACAGGAAACATTTTACTGGATGAGGTTGGTTGTACCGGAACAGAGTCAACCATTTTTAATTGCGCCCATTCTGGGCTTGGAATCCACAAGTGTGACCATAGTAAAGATGCAGGTGCCCGCTGTACTAATAATGGTAAATTTACATTATTTTTGATCTAATGCTTAATCGTTGACTTCACATGAATTTCACTTTAAACAAGTATATATTATATTATAATTTGGTTATTCATTATTATTAGTGCTCACTTCTATGATAGCCTAATATCGAAAATAGGTTATGGTCATAACTGGAAGTGGTATCCTCATATCATACTCTATAGAATGTTTATTTAACAGTAATTGTATTTTTTTAGCTGAAACTTTTGAAGAAAAAGTCATGTATAATGTTATAGAGCTTGTCAAACATACCAAAATACGATGAACATGTGACCTTTAATTTGTTCAATAATCCTATCAAAAATAAAATACTTGTCAGTAATACTATACAGAGTGGCCCCCCAAAAAAGGAACGGGGAACTTCCCAAAATAAGGTAAAAAAATCAACATGTCCATCAGATTGGGTGTCTTTCCAATGAAGAACGATACCAAGAAAAGTCATTTTGGACGTGTAGTTTTTGTTTAAGGGCGCTTTGAGTGAGACCCTGTCAGGTATGCTGCGCACCATTGTTAGTGTGCATTCAGCTGTGTGCCGAGCGGTGCCGAGATATTGGGCATAATTGGTTAATAGTATGACGGACAGTAAGTCTCATTTATCAGACACTGACTTGGTAAAAATTTACACAAATAGGAACCTGACATGGTCTCACTCAAAGCGCCCTAAAACAAAAACTATACGTCCACAATTACACTTTGTTCATTTTGTTACTTTATTTTGGGAAGTGCCCCGTTCCGTTTTTGGGGGGCCACCCTGTTTAGAATTATCGAACGTATTGTATTCCAGTCACAGTATCTACGTGTGTTGATGTCTGTTTTCTTAATCATTTGTACACAAGACCTCCAAAAAATGACACATGACATCTGATTTGTGTGTACACCCGCTTTTCTTAAGTCGTGTATAATCGGTCATGCATGGATTTGTTTTGTGTCCGCTCAAAGAAATACTTTGTGTGAATAGTTAATTCAAAGAATAATTGTTCAGACTTAAATTAGGAATATGATATTATTATGGTATTATGGTCATACTCTGAAACATACTGATGTGGTATTTATATGTTATTCTTTGCCATCACATGTTACCAGTTCGCCTTCAAGATGGGAGTGACGGCAATGAAGGTCGGGTGGAAGTTTACTTTAATGGAGCATGGGGAACTGTCTGTGACAATAGCTGGGATGTCAAGGATGCGAACGTTGTCTGTAGAAGTCTTGGATTTCCAGCTGCAGAGGCCGCCTTGGTAGAAGCGACATTCGGCAAGGGCACAGGGGACATTCTCTCCGACGTTCGTTGTACAGGGATAGAGTCAGACATACTTTATTGTCCTCGCGATGGTATAAGAAACCATAACTGCGCTCATCAAGATGATGCAGGAGTTCGGTGTGCACGGGGTAAGAGGCAACACTGAAGCAAACCCATTCCCGACGGGTATTACGTTCTTGTATTTGTTTTGTTTTATTTTGTTCACAGATATAAGCCAGGAATATTATATTCCCGTAAGGAGTTTTCACAGGTATGAACGTGGTATACGAGGTCACCGTAAATCTTTCTCATGAACAGGGAACTTGCATACTGTAGTAGATTCCAGTATAATACCTTTTCACAGATAACGGCCTGGTATAAGACGTTTCCATGGGGCCATTAAAGGGACTTAGTAACATTGTCCAAATCCTCAAAATAAATTGTTCATTCTAGCGGTTTCCTCATACCTTGTTGTATTCGTATTAACAATAAAATCATGGGACAGGTTTCGGTTTTTCAAATGTCCCTTTCGTTACAAAGATATGTACGATCGAAGTATTCAGATAAGAAAAACTCCGGGCGAGTTTTTCTTCTGTGTACAAAGTGAGTGCAGTGAGTTATTGAATATCACTTTGCATTTTCGCTCATTACTTGGCCATGCAATGTCCATTTGACTTGAAATTTTCACACAATACCCTGTGGACATATGAGATAACAATAATATACATTGCATCAACCATTCATCACTTTTTGCACATGTCAACAAAGTTACTAGATCCCTTTAAACAGACATGGACCACGTATATGAATTTCCCTAAGGTTTTTTTTTCGAAAACAGGGTTACTTTGTGCACTACTTTCCCATTCCCGCGAGGCAGTTTCAAAAACTTTGATCACGTATAACAATTGTCGGTGAGACCTTACCACCGACAGAGTCTGGTTTACCTAATGAAATTAAAGCCTTTACAAGAGAAGGTTCAATTGTGAGGTATAATTGTCGTAATGCTATGTCGTATTGTTGTGTAGGCTTAGCTATTTCGCTTATAATACCACAGTATACCAACAAATTATTGCCATGTTTGATACATCATTAGCGGGATCTGTCTTAATATAAAATCATTAGTGATATCTTGTTTAACATAATTATTATCATATATGTGGTATTGCCTTTATTTCTAATGCATAATTTACCTTAGCATCTATATATATACATACGGTAATAACATGAATTGCGTCTTTCACTATCAATCCCTTCATCATGACAGTTCGGCTGCAAGATGGGGGAAATGTGAATGAGGGTCGTGTAGAGGTGTATTACAATGGAGCCTGGGGAACTGTCTGTGATGATGAGTGGGATGTTCAGGATGCAGACGTAGTCTGCAGAAGTCTTGGATTCCCAGCTGCCAAGGCCGCACTCAATGGGACAGTTGTATTTGGACCAGGCACTGGTGAAATTGTATTAGATGATGTTCGGTGTACCGGGACAGAGTCAGCCATCTTTGATTGTACCCACGCTGGTCTAGGAAGTCATGACTGTGTACATGATCAAGACGCAGGTGTCCGATGTCACCATAATGGTAGCACATACATGCACATACCTACATATGTTTTTAAAGGGGTAGTACAGTTTTGGTAAGGCTAAGCTTTAGTAACCAAAACGTGCACAATAACATTACAAACTAATAGGTATAACTCCACCATGCTCGACAGGAATATAACATTCAAGCGACTAAGTAAAAACCCTGTTATCAGGGAAAAGCCACTAAAACACAAGAGGGAGCTCTCTAAAAAAGCATTGCTTTCAACCATTTTTTGTAAAACTTTTGCGTGTTATGTTTTGTTGAAATAATGATTAAATAAAGATATCATCAAAAACTATTTTCAAAACTTCTTTTGACAATTTCTGAAAAAGTGTAAGCATTTAAAAAATAAAACAACAAATCATATAATGAATGTGAGCCAAAGATTTATTTTAAGCAGATATATATTTATTGATATTTCAGCCGTTTCTGAACCGATGTTGATCAAATAAAGTTTATTCTGTCATTAAAATTGTATGCTCTTTCACAGTTAAACTCAGTTTTTCCATTATCTTACAAAACAATAATTTTGTGCAGCGCCCTCTATACCTAAACTGAACTACCCCTTTATAGGAGAAGTTTATACAGGCTTTTCAGTAAATAAGGAAAATTGAAAAAATTAAAGGTTTATCTTAAATACAGTTTGAGCAGATTTTGATAATCCAATCGAGAAAAGGGAATGTTGATACAAATCTTGTATGCTGGCCTTTTAGTTGGCTCTTTATTGCAAAATTGTTGAGGTTAGAAGAACAATTCCATTTTGGGACAGTAAAGCAACAAATACAATTTTTCATTAAGCTATGCATCTTCTTTGTACTCTGAGTCGATTATACAAATGTAAGGTAAAATTACTAGTCTAGTGATATCCAAAAAGAATGAAACAATGTGAAAATCTATGTTCGAAGTCAGTGGAAAGGTTTTTCTTCAATTTACTGTAGCATCGGAGGGCGGCAAACAAAACTCGACAAAGGCATAATTTTTTAACGGGAAATCTAATTTTGGTTTCTAAAATTATTGTACCATTCAATCCAGAAATCCATAGTAGTTCATTTACTGTTGCTCTCGCTAGAAATTTCAATAAGAATGCTTATCATTTTTGCAAATTCATTGTTGTTGTTCCCAGTTCGACTTCAAGATGGGGGTTATGGTACGGAAGGTCGAGTAGAAGTATTCTCCAACGGAGTTTGGGGAACTGTCTGTGATGACTTATGGGATATTCATGACGCGACCGTTGTCTGCAGAAGTCTTGGTTTCCCAGCTGCAGAGGCCGCACTGAGTAGCGCAGCATTTGGCCAAGGCACCGGACACATTATACTGGATGATGTTCGTTGTACTGGGGCAGAGTCAACAATCTTTGATTGTCTTTATCTTGATCTACGAGTTAATGACTGTTCCCACCAAGAAGATGCAGGGGTTAGGTGTAAATCAGGTAGCCAATCATTTTGTTTGTCTATTGTTCGAAAATAAATACTTTAGTGACTGGGGAGGTTGGAGCTTACCAATGGCATGTAGTTTGTTGTTTTATTATAAATTATGAAAACGCCGATCTATCATGTTTAAGCATTTTTGGGAATAAAACATTTTAAATATAACTGTGTTGCATTCATCAAAGATACGTTCTCGAAGATAACGCCTGTTTAGGCCTTTTCCTATATTGTGTGTCCATTGTCTAATCCACGAACCTGGAATATAAAGTCCTTAGATATAAACTGTATAACACCGTTATCATTTTATTATCGGCTTGGGTGACCCACTTATGGGAAATCATCCCTTCGTTGCCCTCATCTTGCCTTACTTGAAAGGGTATCTTCAGGGTTACAACATAGTAGCACTAGGTACATGAAATATGATGATGATGATGATGATGTTCATTCATGGTAACTTTTATGTAAGATGTTTGCAATAAATTATATAAGAGATATAATTAGTTGGATCCTTACAAACAGTTTCCATTTATTTCATTAACGTAATCCGATAGTTCGTCTCGAAGATGGTGATGATGACAACGAAGGTCGTGTAGGAGTGTTCTATGACGGAGCTTGGTGGAGTGTCTGTGATAATGGCTGGGATATCCAGGATGCGAACGTTGTCTGTAGAAGTCTAGGTTTCATAGCTGCCGAGACTGCCTCGTCTGAGTTGGAACTCAGTCCTGATGCTGGAGCTGTTCTATTAAACAATGTTAACTGTGCGGGAACAGAGTCGGACATTTTTTACTGCACTTACGAAGGTCTAGGAAACCAGAACTGTGGGCCTGGTTTGTTTAGGGGTGCAGGTGTTCGATGTGCACCGCTTCTCAATGGTAAACATTATTAAACCTGAATGACTATTTAACTGACATGTTGTAATACACTGTTGTTAACATACTGTACACATTTATTATATTTCTTTCGTAATTTGTAACAATGCATAGATAATCATGTTTAGTATATAAGACTATATACAATGCAATTGAGTATTGTCCATTCTGTTGAAACTATTCAGCGTTTGTCTTTTTTCTTAATTGGTTTGAAAGAAATCTTATTTTTGTTTGGTTTCAAAATCGCATATTTGGGTTCAAGCTTTGAGATCATCACGAAGGAATATAACATCACATTCTAAGCCACCGCTCTTTTTTTCACCCCTTATCATTCCCCGATTGTGCTTTATTATGTAAAGACTGTATGATACCGTTGGTCTTGGAACTACAGCATGTCCCATAATTAATTACAACGGGACTTTCTGCAACAATAACTTTAAAGATAGTAGATCAATCAGAATGATATTTCAGGGTATGAAACTATAACTTATTACCTACATCTTGCAGAAAACCTATATTCGATTTGCTTCAGTGTTCATGGAGAATGAGGATCTTTTGTCAATCATGTCAGATGTTCCTTTCCTCCAGATTGTGTAAGGAGACGTGTTGTCCATTGGCAACGGGACTTTCTGCAACGATAACTTTAAAATAGTAAATCAATCATAATAATATTTCAGGGTATGAAACTATAACGTATAACATACATCTTGCAGAAAGCCCTATTCGATTTGATTCAGTGGTCATGGAGAATGAGGATCTGTTGTCAATCATGTCAGATGTCCATTTCCTCCAGATTTTGTAAGGAGACGTGTTTTCCATTGACAACGGGACTTTCTGCAACGATAACTTTAAAATAGTAAATCAATCAGAATACTATTTCAGGGTATGAAACTATAACGTATTATCTACATCTTGCAGAAAACCCTATTCGATTTCCTTCAGTGGTCATGGAGAATGAGGATCTTTTGTCAATCATGTAATGTGTCCATTTTCGTTCATAACGCGTGAACAAGTCCACTTTCGTTCATAACGCGTGAACACAACGAAAATGGACACATGACATGATTGACAAAAGATCGTCATTCTCCATGACCACTGAAGCTATTCGAATAGGATTTTCTGCAAGATGTAGGTAATACGTTATAGTTTCATACCGTGAAATATCATTCTGATTGATCTACTATCTTTAAAGTTATCGTTGCAGAAAGTCCCGTTGTAATTAATTCTGGGACATGCTGTATTACAAGAATGTAATATTGCCGCTGTGAATTCATAAATGCTTAGTGTTTTTTGTCGTTGTCATTTCAATTGTTATTTTTTTAGTTCGACTTCAGAATGGAGCGGACAAAAGTGAAGGTCGCGTCGAGGTGTTACATAGTACTATCTGGAGAACTGTCTGTGATGATGAATGGGATATTCAGGATGCGAACGTTGTCTGCAGAAGTCTGGGTTTCCCAGCTGCCAAGGCTGCACTAGGTAGCGCAGCATTTGGCCAGGGCACAGGAAACATTCTACTGGATAATGTTCGCTGTACCGGGACTGAGCCAAATATCTTTGCGTGTAGTTCAAACCAAATTGGGCACCATAACTGTGTTCATCTTCAAGATGCTGGTGTCCAATGCATGACAGGTAACTACAAATACATTGTACATTATTTCGTGAGTGTTTTTTGTCGATTCACAAGAAAGATTATTTCAGACATACATTTAACAAGTTATTTACTTGATAAAACATCAGGCACACAATATTGTACTTTCCCATGACTGACTAGCTCGTGTTGTCTTCATGAAATTTGCATATTTACTCATGAATTATCATGAACAGGGCGGTGCCTGTAGCATAATGATTGTAGGACTACCGTCATTTGATTCTTTGCCATGTAATGAGATGATGCATTTTCATAGTTTATCAGGAAATGTTGTTTTGTTTTAATTTGTGCAGCTTATAATAATGTTTGTTTTTCGTCATACAAGTCAGGAACGGGAGTACGTTTGCTTGGCACAGGACTGACATAAAGGACTTTTACAATAATGAAAATGTGTTTTACAGCGATAAGAAACGATGGTTATACTAATAAAGCGCAATGTTTTGCATTGAATTAGGAAAGTCTTCCTTCATGATTCATATCGGCAAAATATATTTGTTTTAAAGATATAGAACATGACAGGAGATTTCAATTGAGATAAGGATTGGACTTTCAAATTGTATATTCGTTGTAAATTATAAATAATACGCATCGCTCTGTTTATATTATAAAGTTCGCCTTGAAGGTGGGAGTAACACTAAAGAAGGTCGAGTAGAAGTATTCTATAACGGAACCTGGGGAACTGTCTGCGATGATAGCTGGGATATCGATGATGCGAACGTTGTCTGCAAAAGTCTCGGCTTTCCAGCTGCTCTGGAAGCCCTTGGAGGGGGTGCATTCGGTGAGGGCGCTGAGAAAATTCTCTTCGATGACGTCAGTTGCGTTGGAACCGAAACTAGCATCTTTGAATGTGACCACAGTGGCCTTGGCATGAATGATTGCAGGCATTCCGAAGATGCGGGTGTTCGTTGTTTATCTGGTAATTATATGAATATGTATGTATGTATTTATAGGATAAATGTTATATCAATACCGTATTCGCCGGCGTAATCGCCGCATACTGTTTCCTCGGAAAAAAAACCTGCAAAGTTGGGGTGCGGCGCATACGCGGCGATAGTCAAATTTTCACTCTTGACTGACCGTGATATAGAAAGGGGTGCATCAATTGAATTAAACAGTGGATATGCCACTTAATGATTTAACTTTTAATCATTATTACAAATACAAATTATATACGAATTTATAAAAGAAAATGCTATATGAATGCTTAACCCGTTGTGGACGAATTGATTTTGGTATAACACGCATTCTCCATAGACTCAAGCCCGAATATTTTCGGGACCAGGTATCAATATCATGTGTATTATAAGTTCCACTTTTATAACCGTCATATAAAAGGAGATGCCTACATTTGAATATACACAATTAAATACATGTAAAACGGCAAATTATGTTATGTATGTCGTAAAAGTAAGATAAGAGTTGATTCTGTCGATACACGCAAGATTAGTTTAGCATAATGCAATTGTGAGTACATATTGCAGTATCAATTGACTGTCAATTTTCAGCTGGTTTTGTTTGTTAACAAAGTGCATGTCACATATGTAACCATAAGCGTAAATAATCTAACCTACATTACTTTGATAGTACCTTTCGTGTACATGTCCTTGTATAAATGTAAGTCCTCTCATTTTGCAATTTCAGTCCGACTTCAAAACGGAACAGACAACAACGAAGGTCGAGTAGAGGTGTACCACAATGGGGCCTGGGGAACTGTCTGTGATGATGGTTGGGATATTCAGGATGCGAATGTTGTTTGCAAAAGTCTTGGGTTGCGGGCTGCAGTAACTCTGGTGGATAACACCGCGTTTAGTCCAGGCACCGGAGCCATTGCTTTATCCCACCTTGGCTGCGTAGGAAATGAATCAGACATCTTTGATTGTGCTCACGCTGGCCTTGGTATCCACAACTGTGTTCACTTAGAAGACGTTGGGGTCCGATGCGCTTCAGCCCTTCAAAGTAAGAACATTAATTTCTCAACCAGTTATGTTTTATAGAAATTGTTCTTCCCATTAAAGGGATCTAGTAACATTGTCAAAATCTGTAATACTTACTTGGAACTCTATTGGTTTTGTCATACCGTATTGTATTCATATTAACAATAGAAGCATACATAGGACAGGCTATGGTTTTTCGAATGTCCTTTTTGTTAAAAAGACATTTACGAATGAAGTGCTCAGATGTTAAATTATCCAATGGATCGCCAAAACCGTGTACAAAGTGAGTGAAATGAGTTAGTGAATATCACTTTGCATGTTTGCGTATTACTCGGCCATAGACATATCAAATAACAATAATGTATCAACCATGTATCACATGTCAACAAAGTAACTAGATTCCTGTTTGTCTTCTTTATCGTGTCGAACCAATTAATTCATCCACGAGGATTTTCAAAATAATATTTATGTGTAATTTAATATGATATAGAGACCAGTTCAATATACATTATCACGTCATTTTTCACAATGTATAATTGTATATGTTTTGTAAACGTGTGTACAGCCCTGAACGCAGAAAACCACATTTTTTGTTAAAATATTTTTGACGAATACAGCGATAACACACATTACGTTATCTTGTCGTTTTGATATGTCTTATTTTGTGTATTTATTATGCAGTTCGTCTAGGAAATGGAAACAATTACACTGAAGGTCGAGTTGAACTGTATTACAACGGAGCCTGGGGAACTGTCTGTGATGATACCTGGGATATCCAGGATGCGAACGTTGTCTGCAGAAGTCTTGGTTTCCCGGCTGCCGAGGCCGCACTGGCTGGGTCATCATTTGGGCCAGGCACCGGGGACATTATCTTAGAGAATATCGACTGTGTAGGTACAGAGTCGGACATCCTCGACTGTGGTCACTCCAGCCTTGGGAACAGCAGCTGCGGACATCAGAAAGATGCTAGTGTCCGGTGTTTAGCAGACATTCCAGGTACATTCCAGCTGGATCATAATCAGACCAATATCTTCCTATACGTAATTCAGAAAATTGCATGACCTTTATTAGACCAATGACGAAGACCTGTTTCACGTTCAGTCCACACTTCGTGTGAAGCAGAATGCTCTTTGTGTAGACAATCATGCTATAAACCATGGCTATTGAAGGCATGGTTGTATACTATTAATAGTGACGAACTTTTGCTAGAGGGTTGGTGCCAATATATTCTTTCGTCCTTTTTTTTCATCCGACGAACAAAGAAGAAAATATCCTTACAACCTGGCTCATACAATAATACAAATTTTCGATTTGACATTTTATTTGTATCTGTATTCGTTACAGTTCGTCTTGAAAGCGGAACAAATGGCATGGAAGGTCGAGTAGAAGTCTTCCACAACGGAGCCTGGGGGACTGTCTGCGATGATTTCTGGGATATCCAGGATGCGAACGTTGTGTGCAGAAGTCTTGGTTTCCAAGCTGCCGATGCTGCTTTTAGAGGAGCATTATTCGGTGAAGGCACAGGGGAGATTCTCCTCCGTAGAGTCGACTGTACCGGGACAGAGTCGGACATCTTCGATTGTCGCCATGATTGGTTGATGGACAATAGCTGCAGTCACCAGCAAGATGCAGGGGTGCGATGTACATCAGACCTCGAAGGTACATTTTATTCAATTTAAGAGGAATTGCACGTACAGTATCTGGATTTCTTCCTTTCCCGATATAATGAGATGGAGTTTTATAATTATCACTGACAATTTGGGCAATAACGGTTTAAGTTTGGCCTTTTTGTGTGTGAACCGGTGTTGCTTTCATATTTCTCGCAGATTGTGGCGTCATTCGCGAATCGCTGCCGCTCGTTTCGTACAAGGAATGTGTACACTGTGTATTCAAAATGTTAACTTCTTAGCGGTTGCATAAATTAATTTATAGTCCACTTGAGGACAGCATTTCAATACTTGGCCTTCTTTAGATAGTATATGAATGGCGTATAGTCTGTCAGATGCAACATAATAGAGATTATTACACTATATCAGGAATGTATAAATCTATGCAACTACTTTTTGTCTAAACATAACCTAATGATTTGTCTTTATTACTTTGTGTCTAAAGTACGGCTCGCGGGTGGCGCAATCACTAACGAAGGGCGGGTTGAGATCTTGCACCAGGGAAGGTGGCGACCTGTTTGTGGCGATAAGACTTGGGACTTGCAAGATGCAGAAGTTGTCTGCAGAAGCCTCGGATACCCTGGCGCTGAGGAATCATATGCAGAACCAACAACTAGAGAAGAGGGAGGAATGAAAACCCTGTTAGATGGTGTTGACTGCACGGGGAACGAGATGTCCATATTTGAATGTGGACACAGGGGTCTTGGAGTGGCAGACTGTGTAACGAATGCAAGAGCAGGTGCCCGATGTTCAGAACCTACACAAGCACCTACTCAAGCGCCTACTCAAGGTATATTAGTGTAATCGTTGAACTAAGGGAGAGTACAGTTTAGGTTAGTCAAATATTAGTTTCTAAAACTAATGCTATCATTAAACAAAACTAACAGTTATAACTCAATGATGCTTTAATGGAAACAAATCGTACAAACGGCTTAGAAAAAGCCTGTTGTCATTCAAAAAGCAGTCTTTAAAACACCGGAGGGCGTTCAAAAAAGCGTTTTTATTTGTTGAAAATTGTAAATGTCGTGTTTAGTTTAAATGATAATTTAATAGAGAGATCTTTAACAACTGCTTAAATACCTTCGGTAAACTGTTGCTGAAATAACGTTTCTATGAAATTTCGTTTTATGCTTTTTTGTTCGTGTTAATTGGCACTGTGATTCATATTTACTAATTCACTTTGATAGGCCCATCGGTGATCATCCCAATCGTGGCATCTGTGGCAGGCATAATTCTTCTCATCCTGGTGATTGTGATCGTCGTTTGCGTTTGCAAGAGGTCAGTAAATTACTTTTAATGATAATAATATATTATCCTCAATTTATATAGCGCCTATCACGATTTATAATCATCTCTAAGCGCTTTACAAGTATATTATTACCCCGGTCATCGGATACATTCTGCAATCAATCCGGCACACATAGTGCGCGTTTTCCACTCCCTGGGAAACATTCCAGCCACGGGCAAACTTGTGTTTATCACAAACAACACCAAACTCAAGCATGAAAGAGACTTAAAAAAAAAAACAGTTTGGAGGGCTCACGCTAGGTTACACAGAAGAAGATTTTAACATTAGATATATCGTATCAAAACCCAGGTATGCAAGTCATTAACATCTTTTTGAGCAGTAGACCGTCCTCCAATAAGACGTTAACATTTTATTAAAAAGCATTAATCAGCGAAAATCTTATATCGAGATAAAAATCACTAGAAACAATAAAAGAAAAAATAAACAAATCTATTTTGTTTATTAGAGACTATTCGTATTGTATGATCTCCATCGTTGTCTTAACTTTTTCTTTTTATATCGATATGATTGTACTGTGTTGTGCAGGTCTAAGGCAGGTAATTGTACCAGAACCTCAGAGGGGGCAGCTGTGGATGGTCCTGGCCTGCGAAGCAATCCTGCATTCGGTTCAGATGAAGCGACCCTACCCCCTAAGCCTCTCGGTAGCCATGATTACGACTATGTTTATGGGGAGAGTGGGCAAAGCGAACGTGACACAAATCATCCAAGTTTATCGCATGTATACCACACCGTTCCGGTACGGGTAACCGAAGAGAAAAAGAGACGTGGAGCTGGTACTACGGAAGACACCGGGGCACGACGTCCGACCGTTGGTTCCCCTGAAACCCACGTCTACGAGATCCCAAACCCAGGCAACGAATATGTTGAACTTCAAGGGGTAGACACGCATGTTTACACGTCACCCATTAACTAATCGTCACCTCCTTAGCAGGAATTGATGTTGCAGAACAAAGATCTAAATACATTTTACCCGGTATTTTACTAAATGTATCCATTGAAGCTAGACTAAAGAATACATATTTTTTCCAGTTACCAGGTAAACCATTTCACACCCATTGATGGTTGACATAAATCATTGGTGATTGTTTCTCCTCATTATCCATCCAGACACAGGAATGCATGACATTCCAATGAATGGTTAAACAAGTAACCAGTCATATTTTCGTCCATTCAATCCGAGGTTTAAATACTTTAACTAGTGACTTGTTAAATCATTTCACTGGAAATTAAATCAGAACAGAAACAAGATATCTCCGGTTATTCATGACAACCATCAAAGAGCTAGTTAAGTTCCACAGGTACGTAATGCTTTGACTGGTCACTGGACAGCATTCATGTTCAGTTCGTCTATAGAATTCCGGCAAACGATTTTAACATTACATGAAAGGCAGCTCTTTATGTCTAATAAAATATAATGAAAACTACACCATTATTATGATAATCACACATTTCAACATCTCTTAGACATGACAAAATGATTTGTCGTCGATTAATTGTTATTTGGAATGTTTTCGTTGAAAGGTGGTCATTTTGCGACACATCTAGTCACCGCTGCAGTCAAAACGTTATTTGTTGCGTGCAGATTAATATGTATGATGTGTTCTTCTTGATTGCTATCATTCCAGTTCGTAAACAACTGTGTAAAGGGCAATGTAAAGAAGACATCCATAAAAGCCAAATGTAGCCACGCATTAGTTTGAATTTCTTTGTTTTGTATTATGTCTAAAATATCAACAACATGAAAATAATATATTTCAAACAACAACAATTGAAATATGAATTATGCGAAAACAAACGATGACAAATTCAGTAGTGTAGGTTTAACTTTAGTTTTGCTATGTATGATATTATTTAAAGTGAACTGATTATCATACTGTCCAATTGAAACTCTGTGAGGAATTGAGTTTTAGGATCTTTCTTTCCAAATATACATTTTGATCCCTGGGAAAATAAATATATTCTTGTTTATTATCATTAATATTCATTTGATAATTTTCAAGGGGTAGTTTTAGTGCTGTATGAACAATATTCATATCTAAAATAATGGAGTAGCTATTGTACTATAATAAAATTGAATATTTCGTAGTGATTTATTTCTATTGTACTATAACCACTATGTCATTGGGAATATATAAACAATTATATATATTTCCATCACTGTATATACTGTATCAAACCAATGAAAACATACCTGAAATACATAATATAAATGCAACAGTAAGACAATTAAAGGGGTAGTTTAGTTTTGGTAGAGGGGGCGCTGCACATTACAATTTTGTTGTGAGGTAATGAAAAAATGAGTGTCGAATTTGCGAGAACATGCAATTTTAATGGCAGAATAAACTTTATTTGGTCAAAATCGGCCCAGAAACGGCTGAAATATCAATAAATATATCTGACCCTATAATTATTTGGGGCCCAAATAATTAGCTGAATTTTTCAAAAAAATTAAAAAATGCTTGCACTTTTTCAAAAAATTTCAAAAGCGTTTTTTAAATAGTTGTTGATGATCTCTCTATTTAATCATTATTTCAATAAAACATCACATGCATAATTTTGTATGAAAAATGGTTGAAACCAATGCCTTTTTAGAGAGCGCCCTCTTGAGTTTTAATGGCTCTTTTTTAATGATAACAGGCTTTTTACTTAGTCATTTGTAATTTTGTATACCTTTCGAGCATGGTGGGGTTAAAACTATTAGTTTTATAATGTTACTGTCCATGTTTGGTTACTAAAGTTGAGCCTTACCAAAACTAAACTACCCCTTTAAGTTTCCCGGGGAACACAATTGTCTTAATTCATTTTATTACTTTATATTGTATTATAATAACTGTGTTTTTGCAAGATAAATATAATTGCATACATTTATGTTACTTACCTTATACCAATCTAGTGTAATCACTTTGTCATCGGCAACACACATGTGCATGTCATTGCATGTCTGTATTACTGTATTATTGTAGTATAATCACTTTGTTTATGCAAGATATGTTATTATCATTTGAAAATGTTGAAGATGTAGTTTTGTAATGATGTATGTAAAAGGGAATACGTAAAAAACGGAGTAGTTATTGATTGATTTAGTTATTGTTTTCTATTTTAGCATAATATAACTTTGTTATTGTCGTGCCTAATACGTTCTAATTAATGGTCAGGCTGAGCATGTCAGAGTATATTATCCAGATTCATATCCAGAAAAAAAACATTGATATACAGTTACATATTATATTGGTATTAATTTATTTTATATAGTAGAATAATTACTTTTGGATTGAAAAGAAATGTACAATCGAATATATTTGTATGACTTGTTTTCCATCATTGAAGTTTAATCAGTCGGTTATTGGCTACAAATACGTATGCATATGAATATTTTGTATAAATTACAATTATTAATATTGTAGTATAATCACTGTATTATAGTGGAAAAATATATACAACTCTTGGCATATTTAGTATTACTTAATTTCCATTGTAGTAGGTATAATCATTTTGTTATGGGGAAAATGTGTTTTTAGAATTTGATGACATTTGATGAAAGGGTAGTTTTGTGATATTGCTGCACGAGAAAACGAATATCTAAAACAATCTAGTAGTCATTTATTTTTGTTCAGTTTTGGTATAGAGGGCGCTTCAAGAAATAATTTGTTGTGACGTAATGAAAAACTGAGTGTAAAATTTGGAATAAATGCTGATGATCGCTCTATTTAATTATTATTTTAACAAAACATCTCATGCACAATTCTGTATTTAAAAATGGTTGAAACCAGAGAGCGCCCTCTTGTGTTTTAACGGCTCTTTGCTAATGATAACACGATCTTTACATAGCTGTTTGTAATTTGGTATATATTTCGAGCATGGTGGAGTTATCACTATTAGTTTGTATAGTTTGTAATGTTATGGTGCAGGTTTTGGTTAACAGCATTCAGTTGGACCAAAACTGTACTATCGCTTTAACCACTTTGTTTATACTCTGTAGCCTAATACATTCTGAGTGATGCTAAAGTTTAGCTTATCAGTGTATAATCCAGCTCCTGATCCAGAACATGATATATACAGTTACATATATTTGCATAACTTTCTTTATAAAGTAGTATAATCAATTAAGTTTTAAAGAAAAGAAATATACAAAAGACTTCTATCGTCGTAGTATAATCATTCTGTTATTGGTAAGATATGTTATTATGTACTAAAGTCTGAATATCAATATTGTATAAAGTGGGATGAAATGTAAGCATACAGCCATGTATTGTATACAGAAAAACATAATTGTCTACATATTTTCGATACGATTCATATTATTTCAGTAGATTACACATGTCAATGAAGCATGTCTTAGAATGTTTAATTAATAATTGTAATACGATCATGTAAGTATACATAAACACAGAATTGTCCACAAATATTCAATACGATTCATATTATTTCAGAAAATTACATATTTTAATGAAGCGTGTCTAAGCATGTTTAAATAATAATTGTTATACGATCATATAAGTTACTTTATTCATTATAGTGATCCATCAACTTTATGACATTTTTTCCAAAAGTCATATGTGAGACAACAATTATATACCAATACAATGGTAATATTCCCCCGACTGATGCGTAAATATGTAAGCAATAAAATGTTCGAAAATAAAACTGTCTGTCGCTGACACAATTAATCCGTATGTAATATCTATGGTAAATATGCTGCACCACGTCGTGCACTCCGTACGCAAATGAGCGTATAGCTACACCAGCGTAACGGGCCGAACTGTTGCTGAATGTAGGCCCAATGTCCGAGTCAGCGACATAAATAAACATTTCAATTGATATATTTCTGAATTTAACGATACTAAGGTTGGGATTTTTAAACAAAAGCCCTTTGTTATACTATTTCAACAATACTAATCAATTAGTTTGGCCAATAAAGTTATTTTCGAGAATATTCCCAAAACGAGCATTTGGTTTTAAGGTTAACTGTGTATCAAAACCGGCATCATTTAGCGTTATCCAGTTAATTGTGTATTTTTGTAGAAAATTGCAAATTTATAAAACGATGTGATTTGAATTTTAGAGAATAAAAAAGGATCAAAGGTATAAATATTCTGATTTCTTTGACTTTATTCGTAGCATGAAGTTTGGATTTCCTTTGAAGTTTGTAGAAGATCAAATCAAAGATAGCCGTATGTAATTATATGTCAAGCCTACATGTAAATACCAAGATGGCTCAGACTCGTTGTGTAGTTTGTGTTCATAAGAAATATTAATTACAATATGATTAGTATTGTAGAGCATTAGGCAGAACCAACAAGTTATCATTTATCAATTTTAATTTAAAAAAACATTGGCAGGGGTCTTCGCTGTTATGAAAAAATTCTTACATCAAGTCTTACTACTTAAATATACATGAATTATGATTTGGGGATTTGAAACGCTATACTCAAATGGTCCTCAAGCACATAATGTGTCAGTCTGGGGCTTACCACCCGAGCCCACAATACTTTTCTCGGAAGTCGTCGCCAAAAGGAAACAGTCCCCTAAATCCCATGTTGAAGACACCCCACGACGTACTCCTTTTTCCTCACCCATTCCTCCAAAGATGATGTCTATTAGAAATGGTGCCTAGTATACCCCATCTACGGAAAACGAATCCCTGTCGCCAATCCCCATTCAAATTCCCTTGTCGAGCAAGACGCTACCTTCTTCTTCTCGCCTTTCCTTGATTCCGCCGCCCACTCTTTCTCTCCCGTCTCATTCAATCCGACTGACGGACCCGCCCTCACCCGCCCCAACCATTGATCTTGTTTCAGACTCTCAATCTCCCCGCTCCCATCCTTAGTCAGACCATATCCTAATTGACCCTCACTCCTAACTCTATACGGACTTCAAGCCCACCTTTAACGGACTAAGTAACATTGTCCAAATCCTCAAAACTTACTTGGAACTCTCATACCTTATCATATTCATATCAACAATACAAGCACGGGACAGGTTTAGATTTTTCAAATGTCCATTTTGTTCAAAAGGTATTTACGATTAAAGTGTTCAGATATGAAATTGTCTACGGGATAATTTCATGCCGTGTACAGTGAGTTAGTGTGTCATCACTTTGCATGTTTGCATCTCAGCCAAAAAACATCAAATTAACGTGAAAGTTTCACACATTGCCTTTTGGACAATATCAGATCACTCCAATACACATTTGTATTAATCACTCATCACTCTTTGCATTTGCCAACAAAGTTAATAGATCAACCCATTCTTCCACACTGTGGGAGGACTCGATCGGTTACCACGGACGATGAATTGGTGGACTGGGCATCATCCTTCACGTCAAGCCAAGGAGTCTCTCTAATAACGAACTGTTAAAATTCGTGAGAGTGGTCAAGGCTAGGAGAAAGCCTGCCGAGGTGGCCAAGGAATTTACGCCAACCATTGCCGGTCTGATCAAGCGGTAACGGCCTTGAGAAACTCTTCCCTTTAAAGACCCAACGTGATTTATTTGTAATATTATGATTCCAATGGGGCATACTTTGGTTTTGCTTTTGTTTTTGTTTTGTCTATCATTTTCAACAACTATGTCATTATTTTCCTCTCAACACTGAAAGCTCTCCCTCCTCCATCTCCTCTAATGTTGACAATTTAGTTTTTGATTCAAATATGTTTTTATTCTCGAAGCTCTTCCTGTTGGTCTTCATGGGCTTCATTTACCACTATTTGTGCGCCTGGGCGCTAGTATCGTGGGGTGGCCACTTTTTTTAAGAAGGGCATATTCAAGTTGAGACTATTTTTGTTTCACCTTGTCAATGTTTTAATTATTCAGGCTGATAATTTGGCTGTGCATGCTCTAGATTGTCTTGAGGCTCATGTAAGTCTCGCGCACTTGGTAAAATTATAATTGGAGGAAACTTTAACTGCACTTTGAAGGTTACATAGTTGTATAGCTCTGCTTTCTATGGTGCTTGGCGACGAATGCATCCCGAGGAAAAGATTTTTTTATTGGCAAAGGAATAGTCCCCATATGGGGCTTCATACGCTAAACTATATTGTGTTTTACGGTATGTCATATGGTTGAATGTCATATGTACATTCTTCTTGCATTTTACCTTTCTCCCTTTCAGACCATGTCCCGTTTTCAGTGTGCTAACGAGACTGACTCAAGCTTTTCTCTATATGTTTAATCCTTAGAAATCCAACTCTTCGTCTAAAATTAGTTCTAACATTCGTTATCTATCAGGTGTCATCAACTAATAAGACCAGGGACACATAAAGGCTCATGTGAGGAATTTCTATGAAAGCCTTTATAGCCCTGCTCTCACTGATGAGATGTCTTGTGATGATATTTTGCCACATTTCGAGAGGTTAGACTCTCAAGTGGCTATAGACCTTGATAGCCCGTAAAACCTGATGAGGTTGGTGCTGCTGTTACACCGCTCGGTAAAAATAACTTACCTGGTGTTGATGGTTTATAGTCTGAATTTTTATCAAACCTTTTGGCCGCTTTTGAAAGGCGACCTTTTTTTCAGTCTTACAAATTGGCTTGGGTATTGGGCAACTTCCACATTCATTCCGAAGGGGCATAATTACACTAATTTCTAAGATAAAAAAGGAGGGGGGTCGTTGGCAGATATGTGTAACTGGCGTCTTGTTTCTATCCGTAATAATGATTAGAAGATTTTATAAAGTGCATGCTAATAAACAGAAGCTAGATATTGGTTATATTGTTGCTGTTGACCGATCATACTGTGTACCTATTCGCACAATTTATGATAATTTGAATTTGATTCGAGATGCTATCAACTTTGCGAAAAAAACTAACTACCTTGCAGAAGTCAATCTTGATCAGAGGAAAGCTTTTGATAATTTAGACCATCAATTTTGTTTTTAATCAATGAGTGCCATTGGTATTAATGAGTCTCTCATTGCTTATGTTAAACTTTGATATAATATAATGATGCTATGGGTTAAGTAAAAAGGGTAGTTCACGACAAATTTGTTTGTGAGGTAATGAAAAACTGAGTGTAGAATTTGGCAGAGCACAAAATATTAATGACAGAATCAACTTGTTTGATCAAAATCGGTTCACAGACGGCTGAAATATCATAAATATGTAATTATTATGGGGCCATAATAATTCGATAATGTTTAACTGTTTGAACTTTACAAACATTTACTAAAGATGTTTTAAAATAATTGTTGATGATCGCTCTATTTAAACAAAACATCTCATGCACAATCGTTTTTATACAAAATGGTTAAGACCAATGCGTTTTTAGAGGGCCCCTCTTGTATTTGAACGGCTCTTTTTAACAGGCGTTTTACTTAGTTGTTTGTAATTCGGTATACCTTTCTAGCATGGTAGAGTTATAACAACTATTTGGTATAGTTTGTAACGTTACGTTGCAGGTTTTGGTTACTAAATTTCAGTTTGAACTGTACTATCCCTTTAAAATGTGTGGATCCTTAACTGCTCCTTTTCGAGGCTGCCCTCCGTTGGACTTACTTTACTTCTTGGCTATTGAACTTTTTTTTTAATATGCTTAAAGTAAAAGAAAAGTACAATGAGAATGATGAGCTTTTAGTTGCCTACACTAATGCATATTGTTGAGTGTCTGCCTACGCAGATAACATTTCTATTTTTGTAACAAATTATGTTATGGATACTGTTTATACGATGTTCAGCAGATCTTCTACTGCTTGTCTAAATTATTAGAAATCTTTTGGAGTTTGGTCTGGGTCCAGACGGACAAATATGCCTCTCTGCTTCACGTGGAACAATGATGGTATGGTATGCTTTGTAGTTCACCTGGGTAATAGTATTAGTAATTTAGATACAAATTGTGAAAATTGCAAAGAAGAATTAAATTAAAATCTATTTCGATGGAGTTCACTCTTTTGCAGTCTGTTTTGGATAAGGAATGTTAATGTAGTTAATATGTTAGCTGCTTCGTAGATTTGTCATTTTTGCCGTCCTCTTTCCTCCAGAACGTACTATAAAAGAACTCCAGGAGATGCTTAGGGGCCTTGCAAAGTTAAAACAAATCCAAACATCCAAATCAAATTTAGATAGTGCTCACCCTGCCACCCACCCACCCCCCTATCCAAACTGTTGTTTTATATTGTATCCAAAATGGCCCTGGACCCACCCACCCACTTCCATCTTATTTGGATGTTTGGAATGTTTTAACTTTGTTAAGCTTTCTTCAACGCTTTTTGAACCTCCGTTCTCACCCTGCGTATGATTTATGTTCTTTAGTTGTAGAAGTTCCATATCGATGTTTAATTGTTTTGTATTGATTTTGTGCTGTAAATCTTCCTTGACTTTATAGTGAAGTTCTGCATGATGCTTGGAATTTATCTGGAGCTCGTCTCGAAACAACGACTACTATCAACCATGTTCCGTTGAACTATCCTCCCCTCCTGTCTTACTTATTAGATGACATTCTGATTTTCCATGCACGACTCTTTGGAATCGAATTCGTCAAACAGACTGTCATCCTCACCGACGGCACTAAGAAATGTGCCGATGATTTCATCACCCACGCCATCTTAACATTTCCCTCGCGACGTCTCCTGGACCTCAAGTTCGCTCGCATACATCACGCTCTTTCAGTCACCCTTCCTGGACACTTCTCCGCTAGTGGACTTCGGCACTCGGTCTTCTTCATAACTCTTCCATTTATTGTGAAAAATTAATGACAATACATATATTCTCAACACGCCTGCTAACAAACTATATCGCATCTTCACTCGTGCAACTAACTCTCTGTATGCAACGTCACGCACTTATTGGCATGAAGTTGACCTTCACTGACCGTCCTCACGCAAAAACTAGACCAGGGTTTATCAGCTTCCTTCGGCCAAAAAAGATGGTGAAATTCAGGACAAGCTCATATACAGTGTTCTACCTTCCATCGCCGTTCTTCATCACCGCAACCCTGACCTTCCGTCATGTTGTGGATTGTGTCATGGGAAAAACGGAACAATTACACACGTATTCATCCAATGACATCTCATCCAGCCTTGGACCTTCTTCATGTGTGCTGGTTTGCATTGTATCCTATGACCGGCATAATAATACTGTAAAGTCACTGTTAGCCACTCAACGAAGCGTATAGTCAGATGATAAATCGAAATGTTAACCTGTAATTGTATATAATTTAAGATAAATTCATTTTGTATATAATTCAAGGCGCCTAGAAACAATTTTATATTAGTGGCTATAGAAATCGAACATATAAATATTATTAGTCTCATAATTATCATTATTATTTTGTTTATTATTCCGTTTCTTCATCATCGATGTCTATGTTTTGGCTTTAGTTGTGCGGAAAGTTTTGAATCCTCGACAAAGTACATTAAATGCTTTCGCCGATCGCTCGAGCAAAACAAGTTTGTATAGCTGAAAGATTATCTTCATAATTGAAAAATAAATTAAATACTGTATTTAATATAATAATAATAATAATAATAATATCCAATTTTTATATAGCGCTTATCACGATTGATAAATCATCTCTAAGCGCTTTACAATTGTATTATTACCCCGGTCATAGGATACAATGCGAACCAGCACACATTGTGTGCACCATCTCCACTCCCTGGGGAGTATTCCTTCCAAGCGCTCAGTGGGCTCAAGAAAATCGTTCACATAAAGGCTTTCACCTCCTACCGGTCCCCATTTATACACCTGGGTAGAGAGCAGCAATAGTGGATGAATTGTCTTGCCGAAGGACAAACGCGGTGGGCAGGGTTCGAACCCGGGATCTCACGATTGGAAAGCGCGCGCTCTACCAATGTTGCCACACCACATCCACAAATCCACAATATAACATGAAAAAGATCTGTCATCTGGACATGTCATCTTCGGACGCAAAAAAAGCGCAGTTTGGTTTTTCCGGTCAGCATGGTCATCATCAAATCATCAAATGATCAGTTTTCCAAAATGACACAGAACCTGTTTCTCAGTTCATAATGTTTGTTGTTGCTTTATTCTACTAAATAAATGTAAAGTGAACGTAATCGAAAGTAACAATATTCTTACATGATGCCTGTTTATAACATGTACACGAAGAGTGCATATTACCAACAAATCAATACAAATATTGTTACAAATTCGAGACTAAGAACATTCCAAGAAATGCTTCATTTAAATATCAAAATGTAATATACTAAAAGAATTTAAATTGACTATAAAAAATATATATGTACATGTATATTACTCTGTTTTCCTGTATACATATTGTATGCGGATATTTTATGGGATAGTTCAGTTTTGGTCAAGCATCATGTTTAGCAACTTTGAACTTGTAATATATCATTAAAAGCTAACAGTTATAATTCAATGATGCTGTAATGGTAGTAAACATATAAACCGTTAAGTAACAGGGTTGTGTTCAATCAAAAAGCAGCCATTAATACAAGAGGGCGCCCTCCAGACACTTAAAGTCAAAACTAAATTCATCGAAATATTATGTGATTGTGATGTTTGGTTAAAATAATTATTCAATAGAGAGATCATCCCAAATGAATACAACCATCTTGGTATATTTTTAAAATGTAAAGGATTTTTAAGTATTTTCCTCAATTATTGAAGAAAACTTGGTCCCAACATATTCCGATCGGATATATGTATGGACATTTTCGCTGTTTCTGTTTGATCAAACAATGTTGATTCGAGCTTTTAGATTAAATGAGGTACTCTTCCAAATGCTACACTTAGTTTTTCATTACCTCTCCAAAAGATTATTTCTCGAGGCGCCCTCTAAACCAAAATTGAACTACCCCTTTAAATTGCAACGCACTTATTACCATATTGAAATTCAATCTTGGTTACATAACATATATAGCGACTGTATTGGTATATGATTGAAATCTCAAATGTCTCTTGAAGTTAAAGACAAATCTCATGAAGTTAATGGATCACGGTAATGAAAGATGCAATTTATATGATTATATGAAAATATCCAATTAAACATGCCAAGAAGAGCTCCATTATACATAATTTGAATCGGCTTGAAAATATATACATAATTATGTTTTCCTTATGATATACATGTAAATGTAAATTCACCCCACTTAATACCATATTGATATTCAATCTTGATTACATAACAACATCATTTGTAGCGATTATATTTATATTGGATTGATATCTCCATTGGGAAATTGAGAAACATCTCTTTGAGAAGAATCTCATCAATTTAATGGATCACGTTAACAGGTAATAAAATTATGTAAATTAAATGAATATCTGAAAATATCAAATTAAACATGCTATGAAATTATTCATTTTGATAACGAATTTAATGTAATAATTCGGATCGGCTAGACAAAATGAAGAAAATGCTGTGTGCCTATATGCAATATGCCTGTATTTGATTTTACTTTCTACCATAAAGATATTCATTCTTGAGTACATAAAAAGAAAGCTATTATATTGTAATTGATATAAGGCATGTATTACAAATATACTGTTGAATATATTGTCAATAATAAAGAGATTACACCACTATCCTGAATATAGAAGAAAGGGAATTATTATATACTGTATAATGTTGTCAATAATATAGTGATTATATCCTACTAACATGGAATTACCAAATACTGAAGTATCTATTGTAGGGGTAATTGAGTTTTGTATACTGAAGAGAGCGCAGTTTTGGTCAAAATAAATGTTAGTAACCCATACCTGCATCATTACATTACAAACTAATAGTTATAACTCCACCATGCTCGAAAAGTATAAAACACTACAAACTAATGAGGAAAATTATGCCTGTGATCATTCGAAAAGATCTGTCGCAGTACAAGAAAAAAACTGTTAAAAGAGCAATTCAAACTGAGGAGAGAGCTCTCTAAAACTTTACTGGTTCAACCATATTTAACACAAAGTTGTATTTTGTTAATATAATGATTAAATAGAGAACTCATCAGCAAAATATTCAAAAACACCTTTTGTACATTTTTGAACAGTGTAAGCATTTCTTTTCAACGCCTGGTTCAAAATAATTGAATTATTACGGGGCCCCAAAATTAATTACTAATGGTTATATTTATAGATATTTCAACCGTCTCTGAACCGATTTTGATGAAATAAAGTTTATTCTGTCATTACAATTGTATGCTCTTTCAAATTTGACACTTTATGTTTTATTATCTCACAAAAAGTATTTGTGCGCCCTAAATGCCAAAACTCAACAATCACATATACGTTGCTGTTACAAAATTGATATTGTGGGGCCCCCCAAAAAAGTAACCAGTGGTTATATTTATTAATAATTCAACCGTCTCTGAACCGATGTTGATGATATACAGTTTATTATGTCATTCAAATTGAATGTTTTTTTTTTAATTTGACACTCTGTATTTTATTATCTCACAACAATTATGTGTGCGCCCTCAAATAAAAAAACTCAACAATAAATAACTACCACAATAGTTTGTTTGTTTTCGTTCACGCAGCATTATCAAGAAACTACACCTCAACATTTTTCAAATTATGATAACATAACAATAGAAATGTGATTATGCTACAATAGAGATTATATGATATTTAAGTAAGTTTACATATACGTTACGTTGCTAGTACAAAATGTATTATTTTACAATGGAATACACATATCCACTTGCATTTACATGTACATGTATTTTGCGTATCAACGAGAAAATCATACTTCAATACAAGAAGGTACTACAATTATGCAGTTGTATATGTTTTACGAATAACAATGTTCTTACACTACGAAATAAATTTACTGAAAACATGAACAAAGACAAATGATTTTCCCCGGGTAAACCCTATTTTCTTTGTTTATTTTTAATTTATTTTATATTATATTTCTGGTCAGTTTAACAATATTCCATACGGTATAAAGTATTACAAATAAATGGGATTGTTTATTTTATTTATTTCCAATAACAATGTGGTTATCGTACATTAATCAATACAACATATGCAATCTTAGTATAGTAAAATTACTGTTCAATATGTTAGTTCTTTAAAACAACCCCTCCAACATTATCAAGTTCTAACAACAGTACTTTCATGATAATGCGTATTTACCCACTTCCAGAAATTTATATTATTTAGTAAAAAAAGATCAAAATATTATTAGGCGCTATATAAATCGAATATATTATTATTGTATTATTGCTCAATACAACATAGAAGCTCAACTATATTGTACAAGGGGAACAGTAACCCTCGACGTTTGCGCGATAGTTCTGCAACGCGTGCAGGGGGCGTTGCATAAAACTCAAAACGCAAAGTTGCGTTTGATTTTCGACGCAAGTCACCAAAAAATAAAACGCAACTTTGCGTTTAAACGCAACTATTTCTGTTGCATAGAGACTTGCGCTTGAAATCAAACGCAACTTCATGTTCTATATCAAACACAAGTAAAATTACGTTATGGATCAGACGCAAAGTTGCGTTTGATCTGGATGTTTATCCAACATTCAATTGCGATCAAACGCAAGTTGCGTTTCATTTTGCGTTTAATCAAACTCAAAATCAAACGCAACTTTGTATGCAACGCTTCCACGTATCGCCGCGCCGTTTTATGAGATTTTGCGAATCTTTGGAGACCAAATAACGACGATCCAGTGAACCGTTGGATGTCAGCCCAGATATTACTAAATTTCGTGAATTAGGTACCGACATCATATGGATATTATGTTTGTTTGTTTTTTATTCAAGACACCGTCAAGTTTCATTCCAATTACTGCAACTATTTAACTTAAGGCTAACAATTATGGAACAATGGTCCGTATTTCGAAAATGAAAGAAATACATAATATTAAAACAGCACTTCCCCAAACAATAAACTACGATCATGAGAACGATTTTGAATGTTGCAATTGTAGATGTTGTAATATTGTTGATTAGGCAAATAAATATAGATATACAGTACATATGCTTTACATCCCCGCCCGATACCTTTATTGAGGCCGCCTTGATTTTGTTTTTATTTGTAACATTTCATGTATAACAAGCACACCAAGGATTGCCATCTTGAAAATAAACAACAAAATACAAAAGCCCCTCTTTTCCCTTTGTTTAAACCCCGACGTGAAACCTGTTTTTTATTTTTATTTAACACGAAAGGTAGCACGGATAACGACACGGCACATCCATAACTATGTCAGAGAAACATGCAGGCGATAAAAATAATAATGACAAAATATAGTTTGCCTTATGACCTTGGAAAGTGTATGTTTTGGTTGAGGGGGCAAATAATTTGATTGGTGAAGTAATGAAAAATGAAATGTAAAATACATGAAGAGCACACAATTTTAAAAGGATCTAGTAATTTTGTTGACATGTGCAAAAGGTGATGAATGGTTGATGCAATGTATAGTGTTGTTATCTCGTATGTCCACAGGGTATTGTGTGAAAATGTCAAGTCAAATGGACAATGTCAATGGAGTAGGGTGTTTAATTAATCCCGTGTGTCATTTTGGTTAATTTTGGTGGACAGATTTTCAAGATATGACCATGAGAACAAATATAAGTTTCTATTTGAGCCTAGTGTACATGGGAGTCTTTCTTATCTGAATACTTCGATCGTACATATATTTGTAACGAAAGGGAAATTTTAAAAAGCGAAACCTGTCCCATGGTTTTATTGATAATACGAATACAACAAGGTATGAGGGAACCGCTAGAATTAAAACTGTATTGTGAGGATTTGGACAATATTACTAAGTCCCTTGAAAGACAGAATTAGCTTTTGTTTAGTGGAAATCGTTTCACAAATAGCTAAAATATGTATACATGTATATGATATAACAAAATAATGGGGACTAACTTTATTCAAGATTACACTATCCTACACATTTTAAGATACAAAATACAAAAGTGGTTTTGAATTTGTATTGAAGATCTCCCAATCAAATCATTATTTTAACCAAACATCAGGAACAAATCTTTAATTAAAGCACAACATTGAAACTTGAGGTGTATTGAGGGGGTGCATTTTTTTTTACGGCTGCGTTTTGAACGAAACAAATAGCTTAAAGGGGTAGTTTAGTTTTGGTAGAGAGGGCGCTGCACATCACAATTTTTTTGTGAGTTAATGAAAAACTGAGTGTCGAATTTGAGAGAACATGCAATTTTAATGGCAGAATAAACTTTATTTGGTCCAAATCGACCCAGAAACGGCTGAAATATCAATAAATATATCTGATCAAATAATTATTTGGGGCCCAAATAATTAGATGATTTTTAGAAAAAAATTAAAAAACGCTTGCACTTTTTCAAAAATTTTCAAAAGCGTTTTTTAAATAGTTGTTGATGACCTCTCTATTAAATCATTATATCAATAAAACATCACATGTATAATTTTGTATGAAAAATGGTTGAAACCAATGCCTTTTTAAAAAGCGCCCTCTTGTGTTTTAATGGCTCTTTTTGAATGATAACAGGCTTTTTACTTAGTCGTTTGTAATTTTGTATACCTTTCGAGCATGGTGGAGTTATAACTATTAGTTTATAATGTTACTGTGCAGGTTTTGGCTACTAAAGTTCAGCCTTACCAAAACTAAACTACCCCTTTAACCGTTTAATGTGTTCCTCCGTTTTATGTTTAACTGCCATTTAAGCATAATTGAATTATAAGTGTTAATTGTTAACGATAGCTTACACGTTTTGGTTACTAACATTCTGTTTGACCAAAACTGTAATGTCCCTTAGTTCAACGATTAGTGTACCTTGATCAGGTTCTGAACTGTTTCTGTACTGAACGAATTCTGAACATCTGACACCTGCTCTTGCATTCGTTACACAGTCCGCCACTCTAATAGCCCTATGTCCACATTCAAATATGGACATCTCGTTCCCCGTGCAGTCAACACCATCTAACAGGGTGTTCACTCCTCCCTGTTTCTCCAGTTGTTGGTTCTGCGTATGATTCCTCAGCGCCAGGGTAGCCGAGGCTTCTGCAGACAACTTCGGCATCTTGCAAGTCCCAAGTCTTATCTCCACAGACGGGTCGCCACCTTCCCTGATGTAAGATCTCAACCCGCCCTTCATTAGTGCTAAAACTACCCATTGCAAATTATCAAATGAATGTTAATAATAACAAACAATAATTTGTTTATTTTCCCAGGGATCCTAGGTATGGTTGGAAATAAAGATCTTTTAAGTTTTAATTTGACCGTATGATAAACAGTCCACTTTAAAATATATCATACAAAATTAAATTAAAGTTAAACCTAAACTACTGAACTTGTTATAGTTTGTTTTCGCGTATACACATTTCAATTGTTGATGTTTGAAATATAATTACGTTCATGTTGTTGATATTTATGACCCATACAAAACAAAGAAATTCACACTAATGTGTGGCTACATTTGGCTTTTATGGACGTCTTCTTTACATTGCTCTTTATACATTTTTTTACGAACTGGAATGATAGCAATCAAGAACATAATCTACACCTAATAAATAACGTTTGGACTGCGCTGTAACTAGATGTGTGGCAAAATTACCATCTTTCAACGATCAAATTCCAAATACCAATCAATCGATCACAAATCATTTGGTCATGTCTAAGAGATGCTGAAACGTGTGATTATCATAATATTGGTGTAGTTTTCATTATATTTTGTTAGACATAAAGAGCTGCCTCTCATGTAATGTTACAATCATTGGCCGGAATTATGTAGACAACCTGGACATAAATGCTGTCCAGTGACCAGTAAAAACAGTACGTACCTGTGGTACTTAACTAGCTCTTTGATGGTTGCATGAATAACCGGAGATCTTGTTTCTCCTCTGAATGATTTTCCAGTGAATTGATTTAAAAAGTCACTAGTCAAAGTACTTCCTTTTAAATCTCGGATTGAATGGACGAGAATATGACTGGTGACTTGTTTAACCATTCATTGGAATGTCATGCATTCCTGTGTATGGATGGATAATTAGGAGATATAATCACAGATGTCAACTATCATTGGCTTGTCGATTTCAACAGGTGTGAAAGGACTTACCTGGTAACTGGAAAAATATATCTTCTTTAGTCTGGCTTTAATTGATAAATTTAGTAAAATGTCTTTAGATCTTAGGGTCTTCAACATCAATCACTACTAAGGAGGTGGAGATTAGTTAACGGGTGAAGTGTAAACATGCTTGTCTACCCCTTGAAGTTCAACATATTCGTTGCCTGGATTTGGGATCTCGTAGACGTGGGTTTCAAGGGAACCAACGGTCGGACGTCGTGCCCCGGTGTATTCCGTCGAACCATCTCCACGTCTCATTTGGTCTTCGGTTACCGTTACCGGAACGGTGTAGTATTCTTGCGATAAACTTGGATGATGGGTGTCACGTTCGCTTTGCCCACTCTCCCCATAAGCATAGTCGTAATCATGGCTACCGAGAGGCTTAGGGGGTAGGGTCGCTTCATCTGAACTGAATGCAGGATTGCTTCGCAAGGCAGGATCATCCATAGCCCCTTCGGAGGTTTTGGTACAATTGCCTGACTTAGACCTGCACAAAACAGTACAATCATATCGATTTAAATAGATAAACAAACTACATCATACAGTATGAATGGTCTCTAATAAAACAGTATAGATTTGTTAATGTTTTTCCTTTTTAAAGTTGGAATGGATTGTTTCCGTTGATTTCTATCTCGATATTAGATTTTCGCTGATTTATGCTTTTGAATAAAATGTTAACATCTTTGTCATTGGAGGACGGTCTACTGCTAAAAAAGATGTTAATGACTTGCATACCTGGGTTTGGATACGATATATATATATCTTATATTAAAAACTTCTTCTGTGAAACCTTTTTCTGCGTGAGCCCCAAATCCTTTTTTAAGGCTATTTCATGCTTGAATTTGGTGTTGTTTGTGATGATCACACGGTTGTCCGTGGCTGGAATGCTTATCAGGGAATGGAAAACGTGCACTATGTGTGCCGGATTGATTGCAGAATGAATTCGATGACCGGGGTAATAATATAATTTTAAAGCGCTTAGAGATGATTATCAATCGTGATACGTGCTATATAATTTGAGGATATTATATTAATTATTATTATTAACAGTAATTTACTGACCTCTTGTAAGCGCAAATGACGATCACAATCACCAGGATGAGAAGAATCAGGCGCTGCCACAGATGCCACGACTGGGATTATAACCGATTGACCTATCGAAGTGAATTATTACATATTATGAATCACCATTCTAATAAAAATGAAAGCATCAAACAAAATTATTCACAGTATATCAGAGGTTGTTAAAATAGTTGTTGAAGATCTCTCTATTCAAATTTTCATTTTAAATTTACATGACATTTGCAATTAACAAAAAAAACAATAGTTGAAACCAACGTTTATTCTGAAGGCTCTCTGTTTTTTTTTTAACTGTTTTTTTTTTATAATGACAGGCTTACTTAGCCGTTTGTACGATGTTTTACCATATTCAAGCATCATTGAATTATAATTGTAGTTTTTTTAATGACAGCTTTAGTTTTAGTTTCTAACATTTTGTTTGAACAAAACTGTGATATCTTTTAGGTTAACGATAACAATATTATACCTTGTACAGGTTCTAATTCTGAACATCGGACACCTCCTCTTGCATTCGTTACACAGTCTGCCACTCCAAGACCCCTGTGTCCACATTCAAATATGGACATCTCGTTCCCCGTGCAGTCAACACCATCTAACAGGGTTTTCATTCCTCCCTCTTCTCCAGTTGTTGGTTCTGCGTATGATTCCTCAGCGCCAGGGTAGCCGAGGCTTGTGCAGACAACTTCGGCATCTTGCAAGTCCCAGGTCTTATCGCCACAAAACAGGTCGCCACCTTCCCTGATGTAAGATCTCAACGCGCCCTTCATTAGCGACTGCACCACCCCGCGAGGACGTACTTTAGACACAAAGTAATAAAGACAAATCATTACAGGTTATGTTTAGTCAAAAAGTAGTTGCATAGATTTATACATTCATGATACAGTGGAATAATCTAAAAATCTAAAACAAAATCTAAAAAGGCCCAGTATTCAAATGCTGTCCTCAAGTGGACTACACATTAATTCATGCAACCGCTAAGAAGTTAAAAATTTTGAATACACAGTGTACAAATTTCTTGTACGAAACTATCGGCGGCGATTCACGAATGACGCAACAATCTGCGAGAAGTATGAAAGCATCAGCGGTTCACTCACAAAAAGGCCAAACTTAAACCGTTATTGCCCAAATTGTCAGTGATAATTGTAAAACTCCATCTCATTCTATCGGGAAAGGAAGAAATCCAGATACTGTACCTGTAATTCCACTTTAATTGAATAAAATGTACCTTCGAGGTCTGATGTACATCGCACCCCTGCATCTTCCTGGTGACTACAGCTATTGTCCATCAGCCAATCATGGCGACAATCGAAGATGTCAGACTCTGTCCCGGTACAGTCGACTCTACGGAGGAGAATCTCCCCTGTGCCTTCACCGAATAATGCTCCTCTAAAAGCAGCCTCGGCAGCTGCTTGGAAACCAAGACTTCTGCACACAACGTTCGCATCCTCTATATCCCATAAATCATCGCAGACAGTCCCCCAGGCTCCGTTGTGTAAGACTTCTACTCGACCTTCCATGCCACTTGTTCCGCTTTCAAGGCGAACTGTAACGAATACAGATATAAATACAATGTCAAATCGAAAATTGTTATTATTGTATGAGCCAGGTTGTAATGATATTTTCTTCTTTGTTTGTCGTATGAAAAAAAGCACAAAAGAATATATTAGTACCAACCCTCTGGCAAAAGTTCGTCACTATTAATAGTATACGACCATGCCTTCAAAAACCATGGTTTATAGTATGATTGTCTACACAAAGAGCATTCTGCTTCACACAAAGTGTGGACTGAATGCGAAACAGGTCTTCGCCATTGGTCTAATATAGGTCAAGCAACTTTCTGAATTACGTATATGAAGATATTGGTCTGATCATGATACAGCTGGAATGTACCTGGAATGTCTGCTAAACACCGGACACTAGCATAGTTTTGATGTCCGCAGTTGCTGTTCCCAAGGCCGGAGTGACCACAGTCGAGGATGTCCGACTCCGTACCTACACAGTCGATATTATCTAAGATAATGTCCCCGGTGCCTGGCCCAAATGATGACCCAGCCAGTGCGGCCTCGGCAGCCGGGAAACCAAGACTTCTGCAGACAACGTTCGCATCCTGGATATCCCAGCTATCATCACAAACAGCTCCCCACGCTCCGTTGTAATATAGTTCAACTCGACCTTCAGTGTAATTGTTTCCATTTCCTAGATGAACTGCATAATAAGTGCACAAAATCACAAAACGAAAAGGTGACTAAATGCGAGCCTTTGCTAGCTGATACTTCAATTTCAACCAATAATTGTCGGCTTTTGGACATTTAGGACTGTACACAAAATAGCAGAAAATAACAGAATGTTCCAGACATAATAACGTAAAGTTCACAAGTTACACACTTAACTTGTGTATTTGAATGTTTATTATGTATTTCTAACTATCAAGCTGCTTTAAAAATGAAGAGATACACTGCCAATACAAGCATAGGTAACAAGTAAAGCGTTCTAGCACTTGTGCTATTTAACTTTTGGTTCTCTTTTAACAACAATTTCCACTTTCATATGAATATGTTTTGTAGAATATAACCATCTATTAAGTTAACTAATCTATAACAGTTTTTCATTGTTTTGCTAATAATTTATAGTTAGCATTGCAATGAGTTGCCTTGCATGCATTTAATGATATATGCCGACGATGTTGTTTTATTGTTAATAGACTTCATACGTCAATCTAGTCATATCAATATGATTTATAGTTTTTTTGAGTTTGACAAATATAATCATGAGCAAACGTAACATAATACGTAGCATAAACAATGAATAATAATAATGAGGCATATTCTTCCCGACGTGAAATTCCTCAAAATAATAAAACAAAATATAATATGCCAACCGCAATTATCAAATACATAAAGAAACAATGAAAAAATGCAAATAGGTGCACGTCGGGCTGGGGTACAAGAAGTAGCTAAATAGGGACATTAAAATCGATACAATATAACCACGCATTATGACAAACAAATTGAGAACACTGCATGTTGCAGGCAAATATTTTCCCTTTCTATCCTTATAATATTACAAAATAGATACTCAAATAAAGGCAAATCCTCGTCGATGATTAAGTTACAAAAACGAATTTAACAAAATGAACTCGAAAAACAAATTCAACCTAAAAACAGATATTTAATTCTATCACATGTTATCGGTTACTATTTTTTTTTTAAATGGTGAGATATTACAACACCAATCTGTTGAGAAATGCATATTCTTACTTTGAAGTGCTGAAGCGCATCGGACGCCAACGTCTTCACGATGATCACAGTTGTGGATTCCAAGGCCAGCGTGATCACAATCAAAGATGTCTGATTCATTTCCTACACAGCCAACGTCGGATAAAACAATGGCTCCGCTGCCTGGGCTAAACTCGATGTTATCCACAGGAGTTACTGCAGCCCGCAACCCAAGATTTTTGCAAACAACATTCGCATCCTGAATGTCCCAACCATCATCACAGACAGTTCCCCAGACCCCATTGTGGTACACCTCTACTCGACCTTCGTTGTTGTCTGTTCCGTTTTGAAGCCGGACTGAAATTGCAATAATGTTTTAAAGAGAGGACTTACATTTATACAAGGACATGTACACGAATGTACTATCGAAGTAATATAGGTTATTATCTGTGCATAAATGGTAACATAAGCTTTCAACCAAAAGGCGCTAAATCCACTTTTTCAACTTCCGAGAAAAACAGGTTTCTGTGTCCCATTTTGTACACGTGCCTATGGGAATATGAAAATTGAACTTTCTATATTTTGATTTTGAGCGGGTTATTTGTCATAAAATGTGGATTCCTAGATAGCTACGTAAATTATACATGTAGATATATCGTTAACTCAATTTGTATGGAAAGTGGATTTAGCGCCTTTTGGAAGGGAGCTCTTCGTGACATGCACATTGGTAATTTTAAAAAAAAGCTTAAAATTGGCAGTTAATTATTGTTAGATGCAATACGTACTCACGATTGTATTTATGCTAACATAATCATGCTTGTATGAACAGATCAATGTACACGAATGTACTATCAATGTACACAATGTACACGAATGTACACAATGTACACGAATGTACTATCACAGTAATATAGGTTAAACTATGTGTGGTTATGGTATTCATAATTATGTGACATGCACTTTGGTAACAAGCAAAACCAGTTTTATTGACAACCAATTGATAGTTGCAATATATAATCACGACTGTCTTTATGCTAAAATAATCATGCCTATATATTAACATATCAACTGTTATCCTACTTTTACGACAAACATTAGATAAGTTGCCATTTTACATGTCTTTAATTGTGTTTATTCTGCTGTAGGCATTCCCTTTTATATGACGGTTAAGTGGAACATACAATAAACATGATACAATTGATAAACGAATGGAACAGTCTACCCTTGTTTGTTGTAGAAAGCTCGTCCATAAATGTTTTTAAGTCCAATTTGGAGAGATTTTGGTCTGTAAAAAGAGAAAAATTCAGTCCTGATGAAGGTTTTGCCTGCCCATGTTCATCATATGCTGTACAGCGTCACTAATCGCACAGAAGTTCAGACCTACTCTGATGTCAACGAGGGGCAAATAAGTTTGTAAAACTTTTTAAGCCCACTTCCTAAGTTTATAATATATACACTCCTTCCTAAATCACGGGTTAGAGGAACATAGAATACAACAATTATGGTGACATCTAAAATATGGATAGTATACAGTTGTTAACTGGTGGTGGAGGGAACATTATGGAATGTTCCATCCGAGGGATTTGAAATGCTACTGAGGGAAGAGTAAATAATTCCCAAGACGTAGTCGAGGGACTTATTTTCTTCACGAAATAGCATTTTTAATCCCGAGGATTGGAATATTCCATGATTTTCCCGACGAGAACTGTTATATCATCTGGCTAAATCTCTTTTGCAGCGCGCGCCATGCGGGTGTCATAACTCTCTGGCCATGGTGTCATACCAAATTGACACCCCAATCAACGACGCGCACTTTACTAAGTCAGATGATATAGCATTTTATTTCATAAATAAATATACATTTTCATGTTCATATAATTACCAGATAAACAACGAACACCCGCATCTTCGGAATGTCTGCAATCATTCATTCCAAGGCCACTGTGGTCACATTCAAAGATGTTAGTTTCGGTTCCAGCACAACTGACGTCATCGAAGTGAATATATCCAGTGCCCTCACCGAACGCACCCCCTCCAAGGGCTTCCAGAGCAGCTGGAAACCCGAGACTTCTGCAGACAACATTCGCGTCATCTATATCCCAGCTATCATCACAGACAGTTCCCCATGTTCCGTCATAGAACACTTCTACTCGACCTTCCTTTGTGTTACTCCCAGCTTTAAGGCGAACTTTATCATGAAATAGAAAGTGCGATGCATATTATGTATAATTTACAAATAATATTAGATTTTATATTACTGTGAGCAAAACATATATACACCTGTCCGAACCTTAATATCATTTTAAATCTTCCGTCATGCCCTGTACGTTAACAAATGAATATATGTTGTCGATATGAATCGTAACACTTTCCTAAATCAATGCAAATCATTGCGCTTTATTAATATAGCCATCGTTTCTTATCGTTGTAAAACACATTTTCATTTTTGCAAAAGTCCTTCATGTCAGTCATGTGCCAAACGACCGAACGAATTCTCGTTTCTGACGTGTACGAAGGAAAAAAACATTATTTTAAGCTGCACCAATTAAAAACAGATAATAATCCTGATGACCTATGAAAATTGCATCATCTCATTACATGGCAAAGAATCCAATCACGGCAGTCCTGGAATCATGATGCTACATGCACCTGTTCATGATAATTCATGAGTAAATATGCATATTTCATACAGACAACACTAGCTAGTCAGTCATCGCAAAGTACAATATTGTGTGCCTAATATTTTATCAGGTAAATAACTTGTAAAGTTTATTTCTCTGCGCTACAGCGTATAGCAGAGAAATGATGTTTGTGACAGGCAGGTCGTTAAAGCGACATCTTTGTATGGAAGCCAGTGGAGCGAATCCGTTGATTCGCGCGGGCTTTTTTGAATCGGTTCGGTATGTGGCCGAGGAGGGTGACATAGTCATGTATTGGAAGGGGTAGTCATTCTACGTTTGTCAGTCAGATCGTTAACACATACTGCGCAGCGTATAGCTAGTTCTCTTTTTTTAGGGCGTTGTCATCGAGCTACAATGGACGCTTCGGGCGTTTTAAATACCGTCAAGGAGCAAGTTCAGGCGTCCCGTTTTCTCGCTGTTGGAAAAGCTGGATGAGCTTGTTACCCATAAGTTAAGTGCATTTCAATTCAGTTACGAATCGTATTAATATGAATTTAGTGGAAATTCAACTGTTAAAATTGAGTAGATAATATGCGGTTCTATGACTTTAGAGAGATTCGGTAGTAGCATAAAGTTGGTTTGAAATAAACACTACGTTATTCGAAGTGAAGGCTGCTGTGTGAGCTTCGGCTAAGGGCCTTTTGTCCGAAGGTACATGAATATTTTGTTATTCTTTATATATTTCACTTGTGATTCTACGTTTTTGTGATATTAATGCACTGTGGTTATACCTATTTACCGTTTTTTTTTAGGAACCTTGTACTTGGAGCACAAGCAGAAGCTAATGAAGATCGCAGATCAGTCACCCTATGGATGGGGCACCGTGGTGGAGTACGAAGCCAACGTTCTGGCCTTCGATTCGGTCGACGAGAGAAAGATTGAAGGCCGAGGTCATGACGAGGGGCAATGCGGCATGAATGGACCGACTAGGAGGCTGCATAGGGGCAGCGGGTTCCTGCCATACACTACAACGCCGTCGTCTCGACGGGTTGCTTCAGGCAGGACCCAGCAGGCCAGTGCAGTCCGGGGACGTCCGGATGAAGGGTGACGTCGGGTTTCCGTCGGAGGTCGGGCACCCGTTTTGCGTGCGGGAAGCCGGGGTATTGGCGTTTTTGGTGTCGAGAGGTCACACGTGTCAAGGGCAGGCAGTGAGGCAAAGATAAGTACTCAACCATTACCTCAACATCATTATGTTGATTATTTTGCCACATGCAATTATGCTGAATTTGTGTCATTCACTGTGGGTCGTTTGACGGCTGTTAATAGTTATGGGGGAATGGCACGAAATTACGTTTTAAGATGTGATTGATGAGGGGTACAGAATGCCCTATCATGTTTTGCCCGGGCAGATTGATAGTAATAGAATAGTAAAAATAATAATAACCATAGCCATATTTTATTTTAAATTGATTAGTTGCATATTGCACAAAGTCGGAAACGTTTGTAACCTGGTCCATGTGAAGGAATTGGCTGCCGTTGGTGGGCGGATTATTTCCATTCACACCGCAATGGGTAAGATTGTTCAATTGAAGACGAGGGAGATTTTCAATTGTTTGAATGGCAGAGCCAGTTGGCAAGCACCCGTCAAGCTCAGTAAGGGAGTAGTCTCTGAATTGTCTTTTTGGTTGCAAAAAGTGAATTGCTTGAACGGGGTGGAGCTAAGTAGCATTAATGAATGCATGTTCTCAGTTTTTTACTGATGCCTCTGACACAGGATATGGTGGGTTTACCCACGTCGAGGATGAGTTGCTTGAAGCAACAGGCTTGTGGTCATTTGACGAAGCCCGCAGAAGCTCCACTTGGAGAGAGCTGGAGGCGGTGAAGAGGGTTTTGCTTTCATTTGTGAAAAGGTTTGAATACAGTTCAGTCCAGTGGCATACCGATAATAAGAACGTGGTGTAAATAATTTAGTATTTAGTAAGAAGGGTGATTTGCAACAGGTAGCCATGGAGATTCATGGTGAGTGTGAAAAGCATGATGTGCATTTGTCACTCGTTTGGGTAAAGAGGGATGATAATGTGCATGCGGATTTTTTGAGTAGATTTACTTGAGGTTGTGCACCACGATATGTTGGGCTTGGGTTTTCTTAATTGTAGAAAATATGAGTCGCTGGAAACCCATTACCTGCCAGAAGTAGCTTGGCCTGGTCTGGAACATGGCTGGAGGGTATGTATATGCATATATCTCACGAAAGGGTTGAGAATCGATGAAATTATTCTTTTGTACATTGTTGAATTTCTGGAATGGTTGTATCCTAGCTGGTCCAAGTGAATGAATTGGCGGGCTTTGGTGGCCGGATTATTCTATGTATACCGCGATAGGTAAGCTTGTTTAAATGAAGATAAGAGAGATTTTTAATTGCTTGAATGGTTGAGCCAGTTGGCAAGCACCCGTCATGCCTAGTAAGGAAGTAGTCTTCGGATTGTCGTTCGGGTTGCAACAACTGTTACTTGCCTGAACGGGATTGGAGTAATGGTATTAAGATATAAATGTCCTTTTTAATGCCTCCAGCACAGTATATGGTGGGCACACCCACGTTGAGGATGAATTGCTTGAAGCAACGGGCAGGTGGTCATTTGTCGAGTCCCAAAGAAGCTCCACTTGAAGTGAGCTGGAGGCTATAAACATAGTGCTGTTTTTATATGTAGATACGAAGATGAATTGCTTGAAGAAACGGGCATGTGGTCATTTGACATGGCCCATAGAAGCTCCACCATGAGAGAGCTGTAGGCAGTGAAGAGAGTTCACTTCCGTTTTTTATATGTAGATATGAAGATTTAATTGCTTGAAGCATCGGACAGGTGGTCAGTCCACGAGACCCATAGAGGCTCCACTTGGAGAGAGCCGGAGGCAGTGAAGAGTTTGCCGTTTTTATTTGTAAGATATATTTGTGTATAGTTTAGTCCAGTTTAGAAGGTTAGTAAGCATGGTAAGAAGGATGTTTTTGTGATAGGTAGCCATGGAGATTTATGATATGCGTAAAATGCATGGATGTACTTCATTGTGTCACCCTTTTGGGTAAGGAGAGATGCTAAGTGTCAGATCTCTCGTTTGAGATGGGGGTGTCCTGGTACAAGTGGAATAGATGCTTTTGAGCATAGTTGGGAGGGATATATTAATTGATTGGTCCCTCCACTAAGATTGATTGGAAAAATTGTATACAAACAAAAGTTTGTTTGGGAATAAGTAAATGTCTTTGATAATTTTATTGTGGAAATCGGCCTCCTTTTGGCCGAAGTTGTGTAAGGATAGTAATTTGTTAGTTTTTTGGTAGATGTGAAGAAGATTGACTCCGGTGGGGCAAGGAAAGGCAGAGGAAATAACGGATTCTTTGGTAATCCTAACTATTCCTTTAAATTAGTGGCTTTGAAAGTTCGTTTCTAATGCAATGTTTTGCTCTTTCAGGTTAAGACCTGGATCAGACGATCAGCTCTATAGGATACTAAATGCATGGATGTACTTCATTGTGTCACCCTTTTGGGTAAAGAGAGATGCTAAGTGTCAGATCTCTCGTTTGAGATGGGGGTGTCCTGGTACAAGTGGAATAGATGCTTTTGAGCATAGTTGGGAGGGATATATAAATTGGTTGGTCCCTCCACTAAGATTGATTGGAAAAATTGTATACAAACAAAAGTTTGTTTGGGAATAAGTAGATGTCTTTGATATTTTTTTTTGTGGAAATCGGCCTCCTTTTGGCCGAAGTTGTGTAAGGATATTAATTTGTTAGTTTTTTGGTAGATGTGAAGAAGATTGACTCCGGTGGGGCAAGGAAAGGCAGAGGAAATAACGGATTCTTTGGTAATCCTAACTATTCCTTTAAATTAGTGGCTTTGAAAGTTCGTTTCTAATGCAATGTTTTGCTCTTTCAGGTTAAGACCTGGATCAGACGATCAGCTCTATAGGATACTAGCGGTCGGTACCACTTATAGCAAGAGCATGGCTACGCATCTGGTCATGTGTAGGAGTGAGAGGGCTTCGAGGACGTATTATAGCGCTTTCTCTAGATGGGAGTTAATTCATTAAAAGCCTTCTGGAATCAGCCAAGCGACAGAGCACCAGAGGGGTAATCTAGAAGGACACAGTCGCTTTCGATGGGTTTATTTCTTTATGTGGGAAATACGCGACAGAAGCTGATAGTAGTTTTGCGCGATCTAGCGTGTATTGTTATGTCCTTGAGCGGGGTTCCTGTTTTGATATGCTTTGATATGTTTTTGTGGGCATGTATATTGTTTTTAAATGTGCGCGTGAATAGCATTGGCGCACTTGCAGATGTTTGGTTTGTACGAAACCAGGGAATAGTGCTGGTTCCGTAAGTGATGGAAAATAATTGCGTTGTGTATGAATTACACAACCCTTTGTAAAATGTTGGGCATCTGTTTGATATTATAAAATGGTACTAAAATATATAATTATGTGTTTGTTGCTTGGTGGTCTCCTTTGGGGTTAGGTGGCCCCACAAGGGCTGCTAGAGCTTCTATTAATGATATGTTATGGAAGAGGCATGGTTGCCGGAGGTCTAGAAAGTAAAGGTCGGTCATGTTGACGGCTCAGTTGAACACCAGTTACAGGTCACGAGGCCTGTCAAGCATGATGCATTGAATATGTAATAAGCACGTTTTTGTTTTTGGCTCAGTTGAGAAGGAAGTCAGAGCATGGAAGAGATGCTGCTCAGGCTCTTATTTGTGGATTCGGGCTGATAGGAGTTTTTGTTTTTGATGGGGCGTTAGCCAGGGATGGTTAGAGTTGCTGATGCGTACGATGCATACGGTCTAAAGTTGTTTGTTCGTTAATGGTGAAGGGCAAAGTTTTGTTCTTGCGGGTTATGATTACATTGTTTTAATTAAGTTGTTTGTGGTATGCATTCGCATTTGAGAAGCCATGCGGTTGATGTTCTCGTATTGGAAATTTATATATTTGTGGTTAATACGTTTATATGATAACGACAATGTTCGGTTATGTAGTTTTATTTGGTAAGGGGGCCAATTTTGTTTTAAGAATGTATGCTCGTTTATGGCTATATTGGTTATTGATGGTGTCTTGAGGGCATTTGTCCCTAGATTGCGCCACGTATTTCTTTAATTGAATGTATTCAATTTATTTTTGTTTTTAATGCTTTATAGTAAGATTGTATGTCATTTTGGGATTTAATATTACGGTAAGGCGTATTTATTGGTCAGTCTCAACCCCTTCTTTTATAGGTCTAGGCACACGCTGACAAGCTTTTCCATATAAGATATGGCTCAGTGTTGTTATTCGATGAGGTGTGTTTCTATGTTGGGTGAGAGGTTTTTTGAATGGGATTGATGTCGCTTTTTGTATGCATGGAACAGACGTTTATTTCTCTGCGCTACAGCGTATAGCAGAGAAATGATGTTTGTGACAGGCAGGTCGTTAAAGCGACATCTTTGTATGGAAGCCAGTGGAGCGAATCCGTTGATTCGCGCGGGCTTTTTTGAATCGGTTCGGTATGTGGCCGAGGAGGGTGACATAGTCATGTATTGGAAGGGGTAGTCATTCTACGTTTGTCAGTCAGATCGTTAACACATACTTTTTGTTGATGATGTCATTAATAATAATGATAATAATGATGATTGTATAGATGTTTTGGTTTTTGAGGGTCGGAATGTTTTATAAGGAAGTACACCAATTTTGTGTGGGTTAGCGTTAGGTTTTCCAGAGTTTTTCTCTTATTAGTTTTTATCTCTGGTTTTTCACCCTATGCTAACCAGGCACGGTATTATCATTATTATCATTATTATCTTCGTTGTATGAGTGTATTATGTGCTTGTATGCACAGGTTATATATGCTTCAGATATAAACGTCTTTGTGTACGTATGATTATGATGTTGGTCATGTGAAATTGGTATTATTTTGTAATAAAATGTCGGTCTCTGTACTGGGCTCGCTGCGCAGGCACACGCTGACAAGCTTTTCCATATAAGATATGGCTCAGTGTTGTTATTCGATGAGGTGTGTTTCTATGTTGGGTGAGAGGTTTTTTGAATGGGATTGATGTCGCTTTTGTATGCATGGAACAGACATATATGTCTGAAATAATCTTCCTTGTAATTCGACAAAGTACACTGACGAAATAATGTACAATATATTTGTAGTTACCTGTCATACATTGGACACCTGCATCTTGAAGATGATCACAGTCGTGTTGCCCAATCTGTGCACATCGAACACCCGCACCCCTAAACAAACCAGGCCCACAGTTCTGGTTTCCCAGACCTTCATAAGTGCAGTAAAAAATGTCCGACTCTGTTCCCGCACAGTTCACATTGTCCAGTAGAACAGCTACAGCATCAGGACTGAGTTCCCACTGAGAAGAGGCAGTTTCGGCAGCTAGGAAACCTAGACTTCTACAGACAACGTTTGCATCCTGGATGTCCCAGCCATTATCACAGACACTCCTCCAAGCTCCGTCATAGAACACATCAACACGACCTTCGTTGTAGTCATTACCACCTTCAAGACGAACTATCAGATTGCGTTAATAAAATAAATGGAGACTGTTTATAAGGAACTAACTACTGGTATCATATATATTATACATGTATTGCAAACATAGTACATCGAAGTAACCATGAATGAAATTCATTATTTGTCATGTCCCTGGTGATGTTTGTAGTAACCCTGAAGATAGCTTTTCAAGTAAGGTCAGATGAGGGCAACGAAGGGATGATTTCCCATAAGGGGGTCACCCGAGCCGATAATAAAATAATAACGGTGTTGACTTTATATTCCAGGTTCGTGGATTAGACAATGGACACAACATATAAGAAAATGCCCAAACAGGCGTTATCTTCCAGAACGTATCAATGGTGAATGCAATATAGTTATATTTAAAATGTTTTATTGCCGAAAAATACTTATAGTGATGCCTGTAAAGTGTATAACTCCACAAAAATACTTGGAGCTTCCTCGTTTCTATTCTGCCGTTTTGTTTAGCATATGGTAACAGAAGAATAAAATAGGGTTAGATTTTTTCAACTGTTCCTTTAGTATGAAAATATTTATCATTGAAAATCATTATTTTAAAAGCGTTGCTAACGCTTTTGATAACAAGTACAATTGCCGTAGCTGAACACGTCCGGCCAACCCGCGTGGGAAACCTTCCCGATATACGACTGTTGAGCCAAGCGTGCGCAAATTCCACGAATTCCGTACCGTCTGTATTCACGGGTGCGGAAATCGTCAAGATCAAACGGATGATTATTACTGCGACAAATTTACGGCCGGCCATCAGTATTCGGTGATAAAATATGAACTCAATATTCGTTTTTTCGCTAGGTAAACAGTGTTCATTTTCTTTCACACTTTCACAAATCTTTCAATTGTATTGTATAATGATATTGATATAGGATTGAAGTCTCAAATTTCATTTTTCGCAATATCTGACACTTTACAGGGATCACTTTAAGTCACAGTTAACATGATTCTAATAACTTTCTTGACAAGTGCACAAAGTGATAAATGGTTAATAATAATTATGTGTATTGGTGTAATTTGGTATGTCTAAACTACATGCCATTGGTAAGCTTACATCTCTCCAGTCATTAAATTATTCGGTTGTTTTTTCGAACCGTTCGAAAGACAAACCAAATGATTCTCTACCTGATGTACACCTAACCCCTGCGTCTTCTTGGTGGGAACAGTCATTGACTCGTAGATCAGGATAAAGACAATCAAAGATTGTTGACTCTTCCCCAGTGCAACCAACATCATCCAGTAGAATGTCTCCGGTGCCTTGACCAAATGCTGCGCTACTCAGTGCGGCCTCTGCAGCTGGGAAGCCAAGACTTCTGCAGACAACGTTCGCGTCATCAATATCCCATAAGTCATCACAGACAGTTCCCCAAACTCCGTTGGAGAATACTTCTACTCGACCTTCCTTACCATAACCCCCATCTTGTAGTCGAACTGGGAACAACAACAATGAATTTGCAAAAATTAGCAGCATCTTTATTTAAATTTCAAGCGAGAGCAACATTAAATGAATAACTATGGATTTATGGATTGATGTGGTAGTATAATTTTAGAAACCAAAATGGGATTTCCCATTAAAACATTATAACGAGTTTCGTTTGACGCCCTCTAATGGTACAGTAAATTGAAGAAAAAACAACTGACTTCGAACATAGATTTTCAAATTGTTTTATTCTTTTGGGATATCACTAGACTAGTTATGTTACCTTCCAATTGTACATTCGACTCAGAGTACAAAGAAGATCCATCGTAAATGATTTTTGTCATTAGTATAGGCGGTTTCTTGGCCAAATTTGGATAATCCTATATTAGTATAATTATATTCTTTCACATTATTGGTAATAGAGTGGTGAAGTGTGATGTCATAAATGATGTCATAAACATTTTGTTTAGAATTTTTAAATTTGGACTTCATTTTCAGAAAGAGCATAACAAATAATGTCCAAATACCGAAAATCAAAGAAATGGTTTACTTATTGACTGAGATATGTCCATCCGAATGATTTTTTGTCAATGGGCAATTAGTGTTAAAGTGCACTGGTTAATAAATGTATGAACCAGTGCACTATAACACTGATTGCCCATTGAAGTAAAATTCACTCGGATGGGCATATCTCAGCCAATACGTAACCTATACCTTTGATATTCGGTATTTGGACATTATTTGTTATGCTCTTTCTAAAAATGAAGTCTAAATTTTAAAATTCTAAGAGAGTGTTTTTATGACATCATGGCTTCTGTACTCTATAAGAACATCTATTTCATTTTTTTGAGAGGGGGCGTTTCCAAAACTGGTCTTTACCTTTAATGCAGGCTGTAAATGTAATAAACAAAACACAATTTATATTATTATAACACACCCGATTTAATTTTCGGATTAACGAACCCTATTTGATTTCTGACTAATGAACCTTCGTAATAACGCACCTTCGGAATAATAAACCTTCGGAATAACGACCCCGATTTTATTTTCGGATTAACGAACCTTCAGAATAACGAACCCGATTTTATTACAATTTTACATTTTATTAAAATCTGCTCAAACTGTATTTAAGATAAATTTTAAATTGATCCATTTTCCTTATTTGCTGAAAAGCCGGTATAAACTTTTCGTATAGAGGGGTAGTTCAGTTTAGGTACAGAGGGCGCTGCACAAATTATTTTTTTGTGAGATAATGGAAAAACTGAGTTTACCTGTGAAAGAGCATACAATTTTGATGACAGAATAAATTTAATTTGACAACATCGGTTCAGAAACGGCAAAAATGTCAATAAATATATATCTGCTTGAAAAACATGATTTGTTATTCTATTTTGAAAATGCTTACACTTTTTCAAAAATTGTCAAAGAGGCTTTGGAAATTGTTTGTGATGATATATTAATTTAAGCATTATTTCAACAAAACATAACACCCAAAATGTTGTATGAAAAATGGTTAAAATGCTTGATTAGAAATCGCCCTCTTGTGTTTTAGTGGCTTTTCGCTGATAACATGGTTTTTACTTAGTCGCTTGTATGTTATATTCCTGTCGAGCATGGTGGAGTAATACCTATTAGTTTGTAATGTTGGTGTGCAGGTTTTGGTTACTAAAGCTTAGCCTTACCAAAACTGTACTACCCCTTTAACAAAACTATGTAGGTATGTGCATGTATACTCCGCACAAAAAGAAACAGGACACTTATTTAAGATAACATATCTTATATTGTTAACGATAAGATATATGTTATTGTATATCAAATTAAGGATAAAATTGGCCTCTTTGATATTAGCATAGAATCCAGGAGAAATTATTCATGCATGACTTGTCGTGGTCAATTAACCACCGCAAGGTCTGTTTTCAAAAATGGCAAAAATGGAACATCCATTCAATAATTTAAATGTTGACAAGCATGATATAAACGCTATATTCATGACATGACATAATTATTTCATTACAAATATGATTTTGTTTTGCTTCATCTCATACAAAAAGTGTAAATGAAGACAAATTGTGAACGTTGTAGGTTTTATTTTCATCCAAATTTAACAACATGGGGAATTCCATGGCTAAGGTGTATTCGTCGAAACTACAGTTTGTGCCCTTATTTCAGCATGGATCGTGGTATAAATTCTTCTCAAGAATTCTTCCGTAGTCCAACGACCTTCCAAATTTGATGTTACCCTTGGTCAACCATTTGGGCAGTCTCTAACACGTCACTTCTCTAGGTAACTATGGTTTAAATTTGAAGGGACACATGTAACAGACAAGTTTTATGGCGCAAGAACAGATCAATATGTTGATGTTCTCATAACCTGGCCCTTGGAAAATGTGTATTTTGGGAGTTTGTTCATGACATGACAATACGGTTAAATTGTGTCATAAAAAACCTGCCCCGCACATCTTGTTTCAAGCAAGACGCTTACTCATTGCAGTTGAATGGCGCGGTCATCCACTGTTTTTGCTATTTTTGAAAACAGATCTTTCTATTGTTAATTGATCATGGCATTTCATGTATGAACGATTACTCCTTTAATTTATATTCTGCTTGTAGAGGACAAAATTCTCCTTAATTTGATATATGATACTGTACAGTCTGTCGTACATAGATATTAAATATTTCAACTTAAACAAGTGTCCTCTTTCTTTTTGTGCGGAGTATAAATATGTACTACCATTATGGTGACATCGGACACCTGCGTCTTGATCATGTACACAGTTATGACTTCCTAGACCAGCGTGGGTACAACCAAAGATGGCTGACTCTGTCCCGGTACACCGAACATCATCCAATACAATTTCTCCAGTGCCTGGTCCAAATGCTGCCTCACCGAGCGCGGCCTTGGCAGCTGGGAATCCAAGACTTCTGCAAACAACGTCTGCATCCTGAATGTCCCAATCATCATCACAGACAGTTCCCCAGGCTCCATTGTAATACACCTCTACACGACCCTCATTCACATTTTCCCCATCTTGGAGCCGAACTGTCATGAGGAGGGGATTGATAGTGAAAGACGCATTTCATGTTATTACCGTATGTATATATATATATATGCTAAGGTAAATTATGCATTAGAATGAAAGGCAATACCACATACATATGAAACTAATTATGTCAAACAAGATTTCACTAATGACTGTATATTAAGAGAGATCCCGCTAATGATGTATCAAACATGACAATATTTTGTTAGTATACTGTGGTTATCTAAACGAAATAGCTAAGCACAGAACAATAAGGCATAGTATGACGACATGTACCTCACCATTGAACCTTCTCTTGTAAAGGCTTTAATTTCATTAGGTAAAGCAGACTCTGTCCGTTGTAAGGTCTCACCGACAATTGTTATACGTGATCCAAGTCTGTGAAACTGCCTCGTGGGAATGGGAAAGTAGTGCACAAAGTAACCCTGTTTTCGAGAAAAACCTTAGGGAAATTCGTATACGTGGTCCATGGTCCATGTCTGTGTAATGGCCCCATGGAAACGTCGTATACCAGGCCGTTGTCTGTGAAAAGGGATCGTACTGGAATCTACTACGGTATGCAAGTTCTCCGTTCATGAGATAGATTTACAGTGACCTCGTATACCACGTCCATATACCTGTGAAAACTCCTTACGGGAATCTAATGTGCCTGGCTATTATCTGTGATCCAAATAAAACCAAAAAAATACAAGAACGTGTTACCCATCGGAAATGGGTTAACATTGTTTTTTTGTTCATGTAACTTCATAGTTACAACTTACCCCTTGCACACCGAACTCCTGCATCATCTTGATGGGCGCAGTTATGGTTTCTTTCGCGAGGACAATCAAGTATGTCTGACTCTATCCCTATACAACCAATGTCGGGAAGGATGTCCCCTGTGCCTTTTCCGAATGTTGCCTCTATCAAGGCGGCCTCGGCAGCTGGGAAACCAAGACTTCTACAGACAACGTTCGCATCCTGGATATCCCAGCTATTATCACAGACAGTTCCCCACGTTCCATTGAAGTATACTTCCACTCTACCTTCATTGAAGTCATTCCCATCACTAAGGCGAACTGCAAAAAAAAAAAAATTAAAAAAAAAACATTTATATGATCAGATTATGTGTATTATGTAGCGAACGTATTTGTAATACATTTTAAATAAGTATGTGTTTCAAAGAGATATTCACACAGAGTATTGTTTTGGAGTGGACCCAAAACATTTCGATGCATGAACGATTCCTCAAAGATTAGAACATACGGTGCACAAACCTTTTTCTGATTTAAACATAAAGTAAAACATAATTTCACAAAGTTGGTGTTCTTGTTTAGGATCTCTATAGGTCTACAAACTAAAAACATAGTTGTAACATAGGCCGGTATTCTGAAGTCTTGTCTAACTTAGTCATGACTAAATTAAAACAACTGTTTAGTTAGACAGGGATCCCATGATTGAAATTACTATCGATCTTGCCACACTCAATCATCATGAGTACACGCTATTAAGCAGTGTTCTTATTATTCACCTGTGTATAAACATTTGACACCAGCATCTGTACGGTAATTGCAATGTATATTATGGGAACCGAAGCCCATGTGAGCACAATCAAAGACGGATGACTCGGCCCCAGTACAACGAACATCATCCAGTATAATGTCGCCGGTGCCTCGACCAAATGCTCCATGTGTCAGTGCAGCCTCGGCAGATGGGAAACCAAGGCTTCTGCAGACAACGTTCGCATCCTCGATTTCCCAGCTGCGATGACAGACAGTCCCCCAGGCTCCGTTATAGAACACTTCTACTCGGCCTTCGTTGCTTTCTGCACCTCCTTCTAGACGAACTGTGCAATCGACATATCAAGTTTAAATAATATAATGCAGAATATCAAGACATTCATAATATTGGTGACTATTATAAAGCCTTAGTCCAACGTACAAAAGGCGTGAAATATATTGAAATGTAATTCAGACATTGGTAACAACATATTCACGCACCATATTTTGCCAATTCAATAATTACTTAAAACATGCTACATATTTGCTCATAAAATAACTACATATTATTGGTTAGATAACTAATATACAGGACGCAAATTGACACCACGTGGATTTCGAAATTTTTGCAAACAAATGGAAAAATATCCTACGATTTATAAATCCAATTAAGCTGAGCTAAAAACCATCAGGAAGCCTGATGTTTTTTCTGTAATATGACACCAAATATTGTTTTTCTTCTTCAAATTACCATCATACCTTCAGAAAATATATTTAAAGTGTACAATTCGTAGTGTTCCAGTCCCATAAGCAGAAATGGCCGGATGTGCTTGAATAGTACATCTCTCATACTAGACTACAAATAATACGTATGTATTGTAGATAATAAAGTAAACCCCTCAAAAAAAGTTCGGAAACTCAAGTTTGATCGATCATATCTCTCGTATTTTTTAATAAGCATATTCGAAATTGGTGTCACAGTAAAGCCTCATTATATAACTTTCAAACGGTGCATTATGTGTAGTGATTATGCAATTGGGGCGATGGCAGTAGCCCAGAGAATAGGGGGTGGCAGGAAGTGAACTGTCGCAAAATGGCCCTCATTCATTTAATTTACGAGTGCATGAGTGTGTTGACCAGTTTTCTAAAGGTTAACATTCTTTTGAATACTGCCACCCTTTCCATTCATCAAAATTGTTGAATTTGATACCATTTTAATGGAAATTATCTCTTCATTACGATGGCATATTAATCGTAAGGATTATGCAAATGGGGTATGTGCAGCGAACCGGAATATGGAGATGGGTCGAGTGTGAAATCAGACAAAAAGATATGGAGTTGATACAAAATCAGAGCGTTGCATTTTTTCGAGCTTTTGGGAGGATTTTTTAGCATTTCAAATAAAATATTCATGATTTAAATCGATATCAACGGAAAGCCCAACAACTCTTCTGTATGAAAATGTGAAATTTATAATGATTTAGCAAAGGGCGGCTGCGGCTGAGATAAATGTGGGGGAGCCTTAGAAAAACTGGTCAACACAGTCATGCACTCGTAAATTAAATGAATTAGGGCCATTTTGCGACATTTCACTTCCTGCCTCCCCCTATTCTCTGGGCTACTGCAATCGCCCCAATTGCATAATCACTACACATAATGCACCGTTGAAAGGTATATAATGAGGCTTTATTGTGTCACCGATTTCGAGTATTCTTATTAAAAAATACGAGAGATATGATCGATCAAACTTGAGTTTCCGAACTTTTTTTGAGGGGTTTAGTTTCCTTATTTTACCTGAATATAAACATCTACAGCAACGTCCTGGCTGTGGTCACAGTTGTGGACTCGAAACCCAGCATGTAGACAATCAAAGATGGACGTCTCTATCCCGGTACATGCAACATCATCCAGTATGATGTCTCCTGTGCCTGGGTTAAATGCATCGCTACTCAGTGTCACCTCAGCACCCATGAAACCAAGACTTCTGCAGACAACGTTCGCATCCTGAATATCCCAGTTATCACTACAGACAGTTCCCCAGGCTCCGTTGGAGAAAATTTCAACTCGTCCCTCATTCAGACGATCTCCACCTTCAAGACGAACTGTCAGAAAGTAAACAAATGTCCATGTGTTAACATGAAACATTACATGGACTGTATAAACAAATACATGCTTACTTTTACTGGAGGAGAGAACATAACGGAATGTTACTCTCCTAGCAATTTAATTTGAAATATCAATGTAAATCTCGATGGAACATTCTATGATGCTCCCGACAACAAAGTCAATATACTGTATGCATATGACTTAATAGACCAGGCCTATAGAGAGGAGGCGTTGGATGCATACACACACACACCCCCACCCCCCCCCCCCCCCCCACCCCTTCCAATTTCAGAAAGGTACACACTTCAATCGGTCTCGGCCATCTTGGTTCCCCTCGCTTAAAAACTCAAACCAGTGGTCTAGGGCTCAGTCTCGACCAGGGTCGGTCTCGGCCATGACTCCTCCCACCCCCCCCCCTCCCCCCCCCCCCCCCCCCCCACTCCGTCAAAACATTTAATAGTAGTTTCAAAAACATTGATTTCATGGTTGTATTATTCCAAAAAAACGAGAAGTAACGAGAAGAATGCACGTATCAATTAACGCGAAGATGACAGTATTTGGCTCCCATGCATTTAACGTAATCAAAAAACATTATTTGGGTGAAAAAACACATGATATATTGCTAATCGGAAAATCGGTATTGGACAAGATTGAGGAAAGAAATTCATTAAAAAGTTAGTGAGTTCATGGTTGGATGCAATGGTGACAAAGCTGGATTACAATGATGATAATGATCCACAACACTTGTATGACGCCCTTTATCTGTTCAAACCCCGTGCTCACACACAAACATTTAATCCCTTAATCATGACTAAAGAATCAGCAGCTGACTATAGAATCAGCTGCTGATTAGCTATACCATGAAATGTGTGTGTCTGAATGCTGACTAACGAAACGACGTATAGCGAATCATGATTAACGAAACGCGGGTTTGATCGTCGTTCCGTACGAGAGCTGACTATAGAATCACGATCTGTTCGTGTGTGAACAACAGTCGCTCGTTTAATCATGATAAGCTATATGAGACTCGTATAACTGGGCATGGCTTAACGTGAACGTTCGCGCGCACAGGGAGACCTGACCTCTTGCGATGTTTGGTGCACCTGGAAGCCAGCTGTTGTGGGATCTTGGTTGTGTGTGTGTGAACGTAAGGGGTAGTTTGGTTAATCATGATTCTCTGTACGACGTATCGTTAGTCATGATTAAGGGATGGATGAAAATGTTTGTGTGTGAACACGCTGAAAGGCGCCGCTCCTCCAAACACTCAATTTACTGCGCATATTGCTTGAAAAGAAATGTATTAGGCCGGCTTTGAAACCTTCAGGTTTGTCAAGTTTGCGAAGCACAAGAAGGAGGGAGTTCCAGAGGCGTGAATCAACTAAAGAGATCACCATACTTCTGGAGTCGTGTCCGTGGGACGTGGAGAAGAAGACCTTATGAGCGTAGCCCTGGAAGAAACTGATTATTTTCCACTAGGTAAGCAACACATTGATGGGCCAGATCGTGGACAGCTTTGAATGTCAGAAATAGGACCTTGAACTGCATGTATCCTGTACTCAACTGGCAGCCAATGCAATTCTTCCAGGATTGGTGTGATGTGGTCGTACTTTTTCCTTCATGTGAGTAAACGAGCAGCTGCATTCTGCATAGCATGAAGTCTTCTTATTGATGAAGCTGGAAGGCCAACAGGGATGCTATTGCAGAATTCCGATATGGATGTTATTAGGGAGTGGTTGATGCTCTCTGCTTCAGCACGGGTGAGGAGTGGACATATCCCGGCAAAGCAAATTATTAAAATGTTTCTAATCTACAAAAAAACGCTGAATTTAACTTAAACGGGTAAAATAAGGTTCGAATTGATCTGATTTAGCATAGACCCGAGTAATTTCGTAGTATGTATACTATAGTTATATAATACCAGTCGCTTTTGTGGCAATCAATTCCTTGTTATTTCTAGTGACACAGTGTATGCAATGCTATTCACGCTTTTTGAGACAATAGAATCCCGGACGATTCGTTCGCTCTGGACAAAGGTAGACTTCATACAGACAGACCTATGAACGAACGCTTACAATGGTGATCCCTTTTCCATTTACATATTATTCTGACCTTGTTGATGGAATGGACTACTAAATATGTTACCTTTCATATTTATAATATTAATGTTAGGTGGTGGTACCCTTTCAGTTTGGGTTTAGAGGGGACTTCAATAAATAATGTTTTGGCACGGTAATGTCAACATGATTGAAAAAGCGCACAATAATAATGTCAAAATCAACTTTGCTTGAACAAAATCGGTTCAGAAACAGCTGAAATATTTCGGCCCAAGGAGTTACTTGCTCGGCCGCTGATCGCCACGAAAATGTGCACGCATAATATGTGAAGTGTGTAGTGACTACGTATTATAGTCTTCCCCCGTGTTCACACACAAACATTTTCATCCCTTAATCATGACTATATAATCATGACTAATGATACGACGTATCGTTAGTGATGATTAAATCAAACCTGCTCTACGTTCACACACACAGAGCATAGATCGAACAACATCTGGTTTCCAGGTGGCGCCGAACCTCCCGAACATCGTATAAGTGCGCAGTTTGCTACTGCGCAGTGTGTTGTCCTTGTTTCTGTATGCGCTGTCTCCCTGCAGCTGTGCAAGCGAACGTTCGCATTAAGCCACGTCCAGTTAGTCATGATTAGCGAGTTACGGTCATTCACACACGGAATAAGCGTGATTCTATAGTCAGCTCTCGTACGAAACGACGATAAAACCCGCGTTTCGGTAGTCATCACTAACGAAACGTCGTTTCGTTAGTAAGCGTTCAGACACACGAATTTTTAATGAGAAGCTGATTCTATAGTCAGCTGCTAATTCTTTAGTCATGATTAAGGGCTGAAAATGTTGTGTGTGAACGCGGGGTTCGTATGATCAAGCCGATCAGTAAACAAGGAAGTTCGGTTTTGTTTATTTACTTCGGAACTGCCCTAGTTTGGTTGCCAGCTGACCTGTTTCTATCGTTCATTTTCGTTATTTCACACAAGCATCTTTGGACATCGCGAATAGCGAAGAGTTTGTGTTTCGTTTAGAGTTATTTTTTTATCGCGAAGTTTCACTCAGTGATCGCATGATTTATTTAGTTAGTTTCGGGTTTTGTGCAATTTATGGACATCCGCGTTTCGATTACGGAGCATCTCCTCGCCGGACCAGTCAGCGCGGCGCCGTTCTTTCCCCCGGAACTCTCGCGGTGATCGTCCGCTACGACTCCACGGGCCTCATCCGGCAGCCTATCGCTTCCTCGGATTCCTCGCAAGAAACCCCGGCAATTCCTTTTGTCCGCATAAATCCCGTGGTGAGTAGGTTCATTTGGTTTTTGTAATCAACAATACTTATTCCCACAAGTGTATGGTAATTTTAATTTGCATATTTATGGTAATTTATGCAAATAAGGTCAAACAATTAATATTCTTACCCATAAATCCGATATTCTTTATAATCAAACATTGGTTTTCGCTACATTTATTCTTTACATTCAGAATAATAATACGAAACGTTTTTTGGAAGAGCCAGGTTCTTCCTTATGTTTTATATTCTTTTGAATTTCTGATGTATATTTCTTTTTTTTTTGCTTATGTATTTTACTGTTTAAATTAATCAAATTGAGGTGTCTGGAGGGCACTCTTTTATGTTAATAGCTGCTTTTTGAATAAAAAAACAGTCATGTACATGTAACTTAACAATTTTGTTCTTATTCCATTGCTGCATCATTGAACATGCTGAATTGTTATTATTATGTTTTAATTATACCTCACAAGGTTTTCTTACAAAAAAGGTGCTTGACCCAAATTACTGTCCGGTCCCTGTAATGTATATAATCCAGGATTCCTATATAAGATAATGTAAAGTGAAGACATGTTGTTACCTTTCAAATGTAAATAGAGACTTCAGTAAAGAAAACTTACCTAGGCGACAACGAACACCTGCATCATCCTTATGTACACAGTTATGTTGTCCTATACCACTGTGATGACAATCAAAGATGTCCGACTCTGTCCCGGTACAACGAACACCGTCCAGTAGAATGTCTCCTGTGCCTTGACCAAATGCTGCGCCTCTCAGTGCGGCCTTAGCATTTGGGAAACCAAGAATTCTGCAGATAACGTTCGCATCCTGGATATCCCAATCATCATGACATACTGTTCCCCAGGCTCCATTGTAATAAACCTCTACTCGACCCTCATTGGTACTGTTTCCATCTTGAAGGCGAACTGTGTAATTTCAGAAGTATACAACAATTTAATAATAACATACTAAAGCTACGTTCCTTACTCAATTGACAGTCACTTTTGAGGGTATGATACAAGTCGTTTTAAAAGGAAGCAGGAAGAGATATCCTGTTCTACTATGTGTCATACATGGTTTATTTTCATTGTGTATTATTATTGCTAAATGGGTAGTACAGTTTGGTAAGGGTGAGCTTTAGTAACCAAAACCTGCACAACAGCACTACATACTCATAGTTATAACTCCACCATACTCGAACGGTATAGAAAATTACAAACGACTAATTAAAAAAAGCCTGTTATCATTAAAAAAAAGAGCCATTCAAACACAAGAGGGCGCTCTCTGAAAAAGCATTGGTTTCAACGATTTTTCATACAAAATTATGCATTGTTGAAATAATGATTGCACAGAGAGATCATCAACAACTTTTTTTAAAACTCTTGAAATTTTTGGAAAAAGTATAGGCATTTTTTTTTTAAATCATCGAATAAAATTTCATTACGATCGGATATATACTCCGCAAAAAAAGAAACTGGACACTTGTATGAGATAAAATATTTCGTATTCATTAATGATAAAATATATGATATTGTATATCAAATTAAAGATAACATTACCCTCTTCAATATTCGTATGAAATCCAGATGAAATTATTCATGCATGACTTGTCACGGTCAATTAACCACACCAAGGTCTGTTTTCAAAAATAGCAAAAATGGAACATCCACTCAACCATATAAATGTTGATAAGCATAATGTAAAACGCTATATTCATGAGATGGCATGATTTTTCATTACAAATGTGATCTTTTCTATCTTCATTTCAATAAAAAGTATAAATGAAGACAAATTGTGAACGTTATAGGTGTTATTTTCATCCAAAAGTAACAAAATGGGAATTCCATGGCAAAGCTTTATTAGTCAAAACCACAGTTTGTGCCCTTATTTCAGCATGAAAATGGTATAAATTCTTCTCAAGAATTATACCGTAGTCCAAAGATCTTCAAAAGCTGAAGTCACCCTTGGTCAAACAGTTGGGCAGTCTTTAACATTACATTTCTCTAGGTAAATATGGTTAAAATTTCAGGGGACACATGAAATAGACAAGCTTCATGCCTGTAATACAGACCAGTATGATAGTGCTCTCATAACCTGGCCCTGTTTTATTGACAATTTTGTATTTCAAGAGTTTGTTCATAACAATAAAGTTGAATAATGTCATAATTTACTTGCCCCGCTCATCTTGTTTTAAGTGAAACGCTTACTATCACTTCAGTCGAATGGTGTGGTCCTCCATTGTTTTGCTATTTTTGCAAACAGACCTTGCTAGTGTTAATTGACCATGGCATTTCATGCATGAACGATTACACCTTTAAGTTATACCCTGCATGTAGAGGACTAAATTCCTTTTAATTTGATATATGATCATGTACACTTTATCGTACATTAATATGAAATATTTCAACTTATACAAGTGTCCAGTTTCTTTTTTTGCGGAGTATATTTATTAATATTTCAGCCGTTTCTGAACCGATTTTGATCAAATAAAGTTTATTCTGCCATTAAAATTGTATGACCGTTCCAATTTTACACTCAGTTTTTCATTACCTCACAACAACAACAAAATATTGCAGCGCCCTCTATACCAAAACTGAACTACCCCTTTAACAATATTGGTAATGTTCAACTTTCTTATTTTACTTGAATATTCACATGTAACACTTGTAGCTTCTTTATGGAAAATTGTATGGATACCACGACTTTCTTGGGGATATTCAAATTAAGATGATAGAATCATTAAGACTAATATGTTAGTACGTGCTGCATGTGCATGTAATTATATATATATATATATATGTATATATACATGTATATATACCATTATGATGACATCGGACACCTGCATCTTGATTATGTACACAGTTGTGACTTCCTAGACCAGCATGCGTACAATCAAAGATGGCTGACTCTGTCCCGGTACAACCAATATCGTCAAGTAGAATGTCCCCAGTGCCTGGTCCAAATGCTGCGCTATTCATTGTGGCATCGGCAGCGGGGAAACCCAGACTTTTGCAGATAACGTTCGCATCCTGGATATCCCAGCTATCATCACAGACAGTCCCCCAGGTTCCGTTGAAATAAACCTCTACTCGACCCTCATTGACACTATCCCCATCTTGAAGACGAACTACGTAATGGTATAAATGTGAACTAAGTATTAATAATTGCAATTACAAATATCGCTTAGTGTGATAATGTTTTTCCTACCCAATAGACAAGAATTTTGTATTTAAATGGCATTTTAGCGGCTGACGTGTGTTAACTCTGTAAGCATAGCAACACCATGTTAAACAAAGACAAAAGCATTTCTATCACATCTGCAATAAATTGTCATGTGCAATACATTTGCATGAATAATTTGGAAAAATTGCGCTCTACAAATTTGTGCAATAAAATTACATACTTCCTCACGATTATGGTTACAATGACAATTCGCATTTCCCGAAACACACCAAAGAACGAGTGACCATCGGCACTTCAAATCTCACACATTATATTATGTAGCAGGTTTCGATGCCAGATTTCCAGAGTGGCAAAATTCCACCCTCCCCACCCCCAATGAAAATATCAGGGGGAAAACATATCGTTTTTCCACCCCCGCCCCCCCCCCCCCCCTCCCAGAATTCCGAAAGATGAATAAGAAAATCTTTAAAAAGGTGCATAAGTAATGTATTTTCGACAACGGAAATGACCACGGGACATGGGAACGACCACGGGACATGACAACGACTTATATGATATCATTACTAAATGTTGTCGTAGATAATTTGACATGTTCTGAACATGCATCTATTATGATCTATTATGATCGACAGTTTGTAATATGACACGAATTATATACACAAAGCAAAGATGATCGTAACATATATGGAAATGTGGAATAACGATGGGAATAACGATAAGAAATTGCCTTAAAGGGGACCACCAGGCAAAGGACAACACATTATTATATGTTTTGGTGCCGTTTTGTGATATCAAATAGATACCCAACATTTTTCAAAGGGTTGGGTGATTCATAAACAAAGCAATTAATATCCACCACTTACGGAACCACTGCTATTTCCTGGTTCCACACGGGCCAAGTATTTGCGAGTGCGCCAATGCTTTCACGCGTACGTCAATAGAATCCCGGATGATTCGTTCGCTCTGCACAGAGCGCTCTAGCCAGCCGATAGGCATCGTGCTGTCTGGCAGGTTCTACCGGCAGTGTACTAACCGCGATATGCCTAGTTTGAGCGCGCATCGGGATCGAGATCACCGGTTTTCCGTCTCCATAACGCGATTAGTACTTGCCAGAAAGCTCAGACGCCTATCGGATAGGCTAAGAGCGCTCTGGATCTGCGCACATGTAGTCTAAAATACTAAAGATGTAACCTTTCTATAATAAGAATATTTTTTTGGGGTGGTGGTACCAAGGAGGTTTAACCTCCTTGGTGGTACCCTTTAATCCGTCATCTACCAAAGGCTTAAACCTGTGCAAGGCCTTATTAGACTGGGCCCCTGTCCCCATCTGTAAATGACAAGTCGACTGTATACTCGCCAAATAGCTCGATATGTCGGTCTTATGATATTAAAATATGCAATATTTCACTCCTAGAACTGAACATGTTCTAGTCTCAACGCTATTTGTGCTTAATTCCCTAGACCCATCACTGGGCTGTAGTATAAGAGCCCCTCAATACAATCCATACAAGGCTGTTTTACTTCTGTATTTCCATGCGCACTAAAAGAAACCACCCAAAAGATCCACTAAATGCCAAATCCTAAATCTTCCGGGGGCTCCCCCCTGCATTCCGACAAGAGCAGTTAGATTAAACTGTAATTAAACTTACTTGATTAAAATCGGAGTTTTTAATCCTATGATAATCACAAAGAAAAAAGAACTGTGCATTGTCGAACACATTTTAAAATTTAACTACCTGTACCCGAATTGAAGCTCGCAGCAAAGACGCTTAAAGGGATCTAGTAACTTTGTTGACATGTGCAAGAAGTGATGAATGGTTGATGCGATGTATATTGTTGTTATCCCATATGTCCACAGGGTATTGTGTGAAAATTTCAAGTCAAATGGACATTGTATGGCCAATTAATGAGCGAAAATCCAAAGTGATATTTAGTTACTCACTGCACTTACTTTTTACACGGAAGAAAAACTCGCCCGGAGTCTTTCTTATCTGAATACTTCAATCATACATATCTTTGTAACGAAAGGGAAATTTGAAAACCAAAACCTGTCCCGTGATTTTATTGTTAATACGAATACAACAATGTATAAGGGAACCGCTAGAATCACAATTTTATTTTGAGGATTTGGACAATGTTACTAAGTCCCTTTAATGGAAAGACCGATCACTTTACAATTATCCTGTACAGAGTGAACGGGCAGATCGAGATGTTCAAAATTAACATGCACTTTGCTAAGCACGCTTTTCATTATGACGTCACAATAACAATGCTTACTTCGCCTGACTAATATTTAAGCTGTTAAAAGTTGGGACAAATTACTGCCGTCTGCATGGCGTATGGCGTATGAAATACATTTTATATTTAGATTAATAGAATCGCGATTGATTCATTTTTGGGCAAGGCTAGAATGTGGTCCTTCAAAGGAGCTTAGTCAAGTAATATGTGCGCTGTTAAAACAGTTTTATAATAAAGAGATATACTTCTCTCCTTGGTTGAAAAAGATTAAATTGATTCTTGACAAAACTGGAATGCCATACTTATGGAATAATTGTGCCAAATACTCAATAAATTGGATACAAAATACAATAAATCAACGTTTGACATGGATTTACTCTCAGAATTGGCACTATGAAGCAAAGACAAATTCACTGTGCATAAACTATCGTGTTTAAAACGAACTTGCGAATTGGAAGCTTATCTTACAAAGATACCTTTGAAATTGAGGACAATGATGATTAAATTTAGATGTGGTAATCACAAGTTACCGATTGTAGCTGGCAGATACAATAATATTGAAAGATCAAATCGCCTTTGTCCGCGTTGTGATCAACAGAAAATTGGTGATAAATACCATTATCTTTTAAATGCCCTCTTTTCGAAGTGGAAAGAAAAAGGCATCTGACTAAGCAATATAGAAAACGCCCTAGCACTGAAAAGATGTATGATTGATTTAATTCTACTAATTACTCCTATCATGATAAACCTTGTTAATTTTTTTAGTCTTATTGTCAGGAATTTCTCATCAACGAGTTCATAATAAAATAGCTTGAAGCTTGTAAATGACGATCTTATTATCAACAATATTAATCGTATTCTTTTTAGTTGCCCAATCAAAATTAATATCAATGTATATATATGAATGTATATATATGTATATATATATATACATATTTAATTTTTTTTTTTTTATTGTATTGCTATATCACTTAATATTTACTTGTATTTATTTGTACTCATTGTATTATACTTATTATCACCATATATATATTGTTATAGAACTAATTGTACTATCATTATTGTAATAATTTTGTTTGTTTGTGTTTCTAGTTTGACTATTTATATATTTTGTTTGTTTACTGTTACACAATTTAATTGTTTTCTAACTTGTACATTCTGTGTAAATATTGCATAGTGTTATGGATATTTTGAAATTGACTGTTTCCTTTTTCTCTAATACCCATCCTTGGGCGACATGATAAATAAACAAATTCATTCATTTCAAATTTCATTTCATTTAATTTCATTCATTTCATTTTAAATTTCATTTCAATTATAAACGGGTTGGTGTGTTTATTCACCCAGGTAGCAAGCCAACGTTGGACCAACGTTGGAAACTTGCCAACTCGTTGGAACTCGTTGGACGTTGGACAGACTCGTTGGACCAACGTTGGATCCAACATCGGTAACTCGCAGTAAAATGGACGTTGGACAGACTCGTTGGACCAACGTTGGATCAACATCGGTAACTCGCAGTGAAATGGACGTGGACAATCTCGTTGGACCAACGGTGGATCAACGTCGGTAACTCGCAGTGAAATGGACGTTGGACAATCTCGTTGGATCAACATCGGTAACTCGCAGTGAAATGTGACGTTGGACAATCTCGTTGGACCAACGTTGGATCAACATCGGTAACTCGCAGTAAAATGGACGTTGGAGGAATCTCGTTGGACCAACGTTGGAACAACATCGGTAATTCGCAGTGAAATGGACGTTGGACAATCTCGTTGGACCAACGTTGGATCAACATCGGTAACTCGCAGTAAAATGGACGTTGGAGAATCTCGTTGGACCAACGTTCGATCACATCGGTAAATCGCAGTGAAATGGACGTTGGAGAATCTCGTTGGAACCAACGTTGGATCAACATCGGTAAATCGCAGTAAAATTGACGTTAGACAGACTTGCTGGACCAACGTTGGATCAACATCGGTATTCGCAGTGAAATGAACGTTGGACAATCTCGTTGGACCAACGTTGGATCAACATCGGTAATTCGCAGTGAAATGAACGTTGGACAATCTCGTTGGACCAACGTTGATCAACATCGGTAACTCACAGTAAAATGTACGTTGGAGAATCTCGCTGGACCAACGTTCGATCAACATCGGTAAATCGCAGTAAAAATTGACGTAAGACAGACTTGTTGGACCGACTTGTTGAAAATGGACGAGGTGACAATCTCGTTGGACCAACGTTGGATCAACATCGGAAACCCGCAGCTCGAAAGCTGTTGGACCAAACTCGTTGGACCAACGTTAGATCAACGTTGGATATCCGCATAAGAATATCACAATCGTTAGTCTAATGTTGGAAATTTCCAACTCGTTGGACAGACTAATGCCGCTGCATTCTGGTACTGCTATCGTTCTTTGACAATTTGCTCTCAATCAATGAGATTAAATTAAATCCCTATTTTTAGTTTGAATTGATACTCAATCGAGAACATGATCTAGATTTAAGGTATGCATGCATTTTGATTAGTGGTAAAAGTGTACACAAAAAAACAGTGAATCTAGCAAAATTGTCATTGGACGTGACAATATGCTGAATCACAGTCAGTAGGACAAGTATGAAGTAAACACCACATAAGTGAGTGTAGGAATATGAATAGGACTATATGGATAGGAATAGGAAAGGACTATATGGATAGGAATAGAAATAGGAATAGTCTTAGGTATAGGTATAGCACTCATAGGAAGCTCTAGATATCACCAATAGGTGTGCCATATGAATATTAAATTTTTCTTAGTATGGTGAGACGTTGGTCCAACGTTGGACGTCCGGCTAATATCGCGCCGATGTTGTACTGGTATCAAATAAGAGGTCGGTCAAAGATTGAAAACTTGATGTTGGGCTTATGTTATTAATTATACATAATATGACAGCTCAATATAACGTTGGGTCAATGTTGTACCGATGTCGGAATGGGCGACCATTTGCCGACTGTTTCATGGTTTCAACTCTGACATCGGCAGGATATCGGGATGACGTCATAGATTGAGATGTCATATTGAGGGTCAATTAATAACATTGGCCCGACATGAGGTTTCACAACCATGTACCGACCTCTTAAATTCTACCGAGATCCAACATCAGCACAAATATCGACTGACGTCGTAGTAGAGATGTCATATTTAAGTAGTAGTAATGACTTCAGCCCAGACATCTATTTCACAACCATTTACCGACCTCTTTAATTGCTACCAGCATATTTTGGTACCCTTTCATTGTAAGTTCTGCCGCATGACTGAACATCAGACAATCTTTACAAGACTGCAAAATCACACTTCAAGTTACATTGTCTTAATCCACTGGATTTACTCTTATTGTGCAGGAATGTACCAGCAAAATTGCATTTTCATGAGATAGTGGTTTGGTTTGGGCATATCCTAACAAACACCTACATCATAATTATTGTTGAAATGCCTATTTTTCTTGAAATTGTTTCACTTTAGAATCAATATGAAGTCCATCAAAGTGAAATGTATGGTTCAGATACTGAGGTCCAATTAATAACATTGGCCCGACAGTAGTTTCACAACCATGCCCGACCTCTAAGGGACCTTAGTAACATTGTCCAATCCTCAAAATAAAATTTTCATTCTAGCGGTTCACTTATACCTTGTTGTATTCGTATTAACAATAAAACATGGGACAGGGTTCGGTTTTTCAAATTTGTCTTTTGTACAAAGATATGTATGATTGAAGTATTCAGATAAGAAAACTCCGGGCGAGTTTTTCTTCCATGTACAAAGTGAGTGCAGTGAGTTACTGAATATCACCTTGCATTTTCGCTCATTACTTGGCATACAATGTCCATTGTACCTTGAACATGTTCCAACGACAATATCCTGTGGACTTAGATTAACAGACCATATACAGTGCATCAACCTCTTATCACTTTTTGCACATGTCACAAATTACTAGATCCCTTTAAATTGCTACCAGATCCAACATCATCACAATATCGGACTGACGTCGTTAGTAGAGATGTCATATTTATGTAGGAGTAATGACCATGATGACATCAGCCCGACATCTATTTTCACAACCATTTACCGACCTCTTTAATTGCGCGAAAATAGCCCGACGTCATGTCATGAGATGTCATATTCATGTCAACTATTGACATCTGGGCAACATCAAGTTTATGATTACTTGCCGAGGTTGTTTCATTGCTGCATGTTCTGACATCGCAGGATATCGCTATGGCGTCATCATTGAGATGTCATATTCATGTCTAATCATTGACGTCGGCACAACATCAATTTAAAGACCATTTGCCGAGTTCTTTCCTTGATGTTGTGGATATATCAGATCACTGCAGTACAAAGTATATTAATCCCTCAACTTTTTTTGCACGTGTGTCAAACAAAGTTACTACAGAGTGAGTCAGAAAAAAGTCCCATCTTTTTAAAAGTTGCCTTGTTTGAAGTTATGAACATTTAATCATGGGGTTTTATGATATGTCTTGGTAAAGTTATCCTCCCAGCATTATTTTGGTACCCTTTTCATTTTAAAGGGGTAGTTTAGTTTTTGGTAGAGAGGGCGCTGCATATCACAATTTTGTTGTGAGGTAATGAAAAAACTGAGTGTCGGAATTTGAGAGAAATGCAATTTTAATGGCAGAATTAACTTTATTTGGTCAAAATCGACCCAGAAACGGCTGAAATATCAATAAATCTATCTGATATTATAATTATTTGGGACCCAAATAATTAGACGTTTTTCAAAAAAATAAAAAAATGCTAGCACTTTTACAAACATTTTCAAAATCTTTTTTTTTAATTATTTGTTGATGATTTCTCTATTTAATCATTATTTCAATCAAACAGCACATGCATAATTTTGTATGGAAAATGGTTTGAAACCGATGCCTTTTTAGAAGCGCCCTCTTGTGTTTAAATGGCTCTTTTTGAATGATAACGTGCTTTTTACTTAGTCGTTTGTAATTTTGTATTACTTTTGAGCATGGTGGAGTTATTACTATTAGTTTATAAGGTTACTGTCCAGGTTGGTTATTAAAGTTCAGCCTTACCAAAACTAAACTACCCCTTTAAGTTCTGCACGCATGACTGAACATCAGACAATCTTTACAAGACTTCAAAATCACACTTCAATCTACATTGTCTTAATCAACTGGATTTACTCTAATTGTGCAGGAATGTACAGCAAAATGGGCATTTTCATGAGAATGGTGGTTTGGTTTGGCATATCCTAATAAACACCTATATCATAAATTATTGTTAAAAAATGCCAATATTCTTGAATTGTTTCACCTTAGAATCAATATGAAGTCCATCTAAGTGAAATTTATGGTTCAGATACTTTTTTATTCCCTTCTGAAAAGAAAATCACCTTGAAAAATAAAATGGCAAGCGTATATGCAAGGTTAAACTGGTTGCTAGGGAAAATTATGTTGCTAGGCAACACAAATTTCATTATTATTTACCTTACAAATTATGTCAGACTGTTCGGAGTTATTTTTTAATTTCATTATTAGGGTTTAAATCATTGGAAACATACATTTACTTTTTTTAAATATTAAATAATTGCTAAGTAACTAATTTGTTCTTAATATCAGTTGTATTTCATGTGAAAAGTGGCATGTGTCATATAATTGGCGTTGCCATGGTTACAAGCAACTATTTTTAATGGGGGGTTAGCATATATCGGGAGCTTGGTTCATGACCTTTCCCTTTGATAACAAATTTTCCATGCCCGTCGGAGGTGCAAGCCAAATCCTAAATTAAGGCTCGTTCTGGACTTGGCTCATGGACTATAAGGGGTAATGAGAGTTAGCTTGAATTACATACTCATGATGTATGAAGTAAGGATTTTGTCATTGACCTTGAGGTGAACCTTAAGTGACTATGTCACTCATTAACTTTAAGAGTTTAAAACTGATATCATACTCTCCATTCCCTAAACAAATAAAAGCCTTTCACGACTGGATGACGAGAATATAGTCCGGTTTCAATAAAAATACAGTTTTCTGTACATAGGACACGTTATCATATATCCGTCTTTCCATGGCAACGGGTAGACTGTCCGATGTCACATGGTGGATTTTAACTCTGGAGGCCATGTGCGTGTGTTCCTCCATTACAAATGTGTCATAGTATAGCTCAGAAAACCGACTACAGAGAAATAACTAGCCAGAAATCCACTAAAGTTCTAATTTGTGACTGTAGTATACAATTAGGGGTTAATTAGCAGTGATCCTTGGGACCTTAAAATGGTACCCTCATCTTTAAAACATGTTCTAACAGAAATACAGTCCTTAAATGTCTGAGTATATGAACAATCAAGATTATTGCTCATGTAAGTTCTGAGAAATGTGATTTAGGAGTATGGAGTAATCAGAAATAGCACTACAGCATTTCTTGGTAGCTGGGTTCATAACCTATCCGCTGATACCAAAATTTTCCGTGCCCGTCTGGGGGTGCTACGGATTTCATTTTTTCTGGCCTCGGCTCATGAGCACAGTATCGGCATGGTAGTGCAGGTGGTGAAAAGTAATCAATCCCCACGTGATCGGTATTAGCCAATCACGTTACTGAATTTACCGGAGCCGTTTTATAATATGGTTTACGCACTTGGGTACGTGTACAATGATAAAGAAGTACATAAAGACATTGCGCGGACTGAGCGCGCGTTAACATGATAATACGCGAGAAGTCTGAAGCTAACCACAACTATTTCTTTTCACACTTCATCATCACGTTTAAATAGGCATCATAGGTAATTATAGAATGGGTTGATAAATCCCTGCAATCTGATTTGTTGAGAGCAAAATTTGTGCAGACAATTAATTGTACTGGATGCATGAAAAGTCATGCGTCCGGTAAAAATGTCATGCGTCCGGTAAAAATTTCATGCGTCCGGTAACAAATGTCATGCGTCCGGTAAAAAAATCATGCGTCCGGTAAAAAATTTCATTCGTCCGGTAAAAAATTTCATGCCTCCGGTAAAATTATTTCATGCATCCGGTAATTTTTCTAATTTTTAATTTTTTGACTTTTTTGGGGGCGTAACAATGCCCATTCTATAAAACAGATGATGCGCAAGTTTATTTCGTGGGTCGGTGGAATTGTTTGCACGCGGTAACTATGGAAACTAGTCTAAACCCACTCGGCTTCGCCTCGTGGGTTTAACAGTTCCATAGTTACCTTGTGCAAACAATTCCTACCGACCCACTCATACCTGCGCATCATTTGTATACTGCCAAATAAGGGTTGTCAATGTTTACCTGTATAAATACATCTGACACCAGCATCTTTATAGTGTAAGCAGTTTTGGACATAGAGACCAGGGTGAGTGCAATTTAAGATGGTCGATTCAGACCCAGTACAACCAACATTATCCAGTAAAATGTCTCCGGTGCCTTGGCCAAATGCTGCATAAGTCGGTGCGGTCTCGGCAGCTGGGAAACCAAGACTTCTGCAGACAACGGTCGCATCCTGGATACCCCAGTAGTCATGACAGACAGTTCCCCAAGCTCCGTTATAGAACACCTCTACTCGGCCTTTATAACTTCTTGAACCACCTTCGAGACGAACTGCAAAAACATAATAAAACAGAAATGGTACGGTAGGACACATATGAACCGATCATGGTGGCTAATAGCGATTAGAGTATCCGCCTCATGCACGGGAGGACTTGGCTTCGGACTCAGACCGGGTCATTCCAAAGATTTTGTTTTGTATGGTACCTTCGGCCCTATAGCCAGGTGCTTGGCATTAGTAACATGGAGAAGAGAAGTTAATCACAGGAGTAAACAGAGGACCCTTCTATAGCGACGTGTTGCCTATGGCTAATGGGATTGTGGCACCACCTATGTGCCAAATTGACACGGGAATGACTAAAACTTTAACCGTATGGCACACAATTGTGATGAAAACAATTATCCATTTAAAATTATAAGACAATCCAAACCCAGTACATGAGGTCACAAGTCTGCAGACTAACTATAACCCTAAAAACAGTGTACAAAGTGGTGCTTTTGAGCCATACACATAATTGCATGCTTCGTCTGGGAGTCTTTAAATGTGCAATCTCTCACATATATTAGACTATACTATTCAGTATGGGGCAATTCCACGCCAAAGTGGACATTTGACCAAAAAATTTACAAGCATTTTTATGATACAAATTTGGTATCAAATCAAAGCTTAAATTCTATATTTTTGGAATTCAATGAGAAAATTTTAGTTTTACATAATTTTAGTTGTTTTTTTATAATAACTTTATAACCATAATTGAACCCCACAAATTTGACATTTTTGTGAAAAAGTATTTTGATCCTGTGTTTGTTTTATATTTCCCCAGTTAAGCCTAAAAACCATTATTCTGACTCCTGAGATATGACCATTTCGTAAAATAGTAAATTTTTATGATTTATTTGATTTGTTATGCTTCAATGACTTCTTATTTTCAGCCAATGAAAATGTCCTTCCGTTACCGAAAAATCAATATTTTTAATTTTGTGGCTCACATAATTGTTAGAGAGCAGACCAATCTTCAGTGCAAAGCAAGTTCAAGTAGGCCTTCCCATTGCTAACAATTGTATTACTCATTGTTTCTTCGTTAATTAATAAATAACAAAAGAAAATGTCCTTCCGTTACCATACACATGGTAACAGATGGACAAGGTACCTCATATTACATATTATGACAAAATTTATGTTCAAAAATTTGTCTCTCATATATGAAAACCCAAAATAATGAGACAATACCTGCAATGGCCAGCTATCAGTGGCGTAGCGTGGTCAGACTAGTAATTTTCTGTGTTTCAACCAATCAGATTTGTGCATTTAGAACATTTGATCTGGCTCACAATTGATTTTATCCCTTTCTGCAACAGGGCCCTTGTACCATGATGCCATTTGTCTGGATTTCTATTGTATGGGGATTAGTAGGTCTATTTAACTGTGGTGAGCCAGGGTGTGAATAGGCTCTGATCATGACTTTGAATAGGTTTTTTTTTATACAATACACCCCTATAGAATTCTTGGACATGGGTGTAGGTCTAAAATAATTAAATTTTACATGAAATTTGCAAACTAAAAACAAGGCTGTAGAAAAAGCAAGAAATAACATATCTCCAATTCTTTCATATGTTGTAGTAATTATATCAAGCCAAGATTTAAGCAAAAAAAACTCTAAAAATTATTTTTTTAAAGGTGATTTGACATGGAATGACCCTACTGTGTCATATCATACATTATAGTCCATTATGTCCTTCCGTTACCGAACATTGGTCCGCTTTGTGTGAAATAACTCAAATATCTGTGGACAAATTTTAATCAAAGAACAAGTAAATTCTTCTTAACCCTTCAGAGAATGAAATGTGTACCCTTAAAATATTTTGTATTATTTAATATCACAGAGTTTTAGTTAAAACTGATTTGATAACAAAACCTCGTCCATTTTAGTGTCCTTCCGTTACCGACCTCATTTGTATGCATATTCAATATTGTGCGGAGATTTAAAAAAATAAAAATTATGGGACCTTAAAACTGTATGTTTTGGAAGTATTGTTATCAAAATAGACTGTTCTAACAACACAAGTATTTAAAAATGTCTTTCTTAAAGTTGACAATTTGTGTCTGAGTGTCCTTCCGTTACCATGGATTGACCATGAATAAGAGCCATTGGAGCATGAAATATAGTAAGAAAAAAATAGAAATGTAAATGCTTGTGATGTCCATATGCTATCTATGATACAAACTCATTTTAGACCACAAAAGAGATGTTTCCTTCTCATAAATGGTCTTTACATTTCAAAATTAGTTTTATTGTACAATTCCAATAGACTTTTCAGAGGTCCTTCCGTTACCGTCCTTCCGTTACCGAACACTGGAGTAATTAATTTCTCATAATTAATATACCAATGTAGATATTTTTCTTAAAAGGTGGTGTTATACTCTGTGAACATAAGGAAATTGACTAGTAGCCAACTTAACATGATAAACCTCGTAACTTCACGGAGATTGGGTCATAACTAAAAAAATTGAAAATCCATGTCCATTTTGGCGTCCTTCCGTTACCGGCCTCATTAGTGTCCATATCTAATTTACATAATGCGGTCAAAATTTTAGAAATAGTGGAAATCAAAGGTGTCCCAACAAGGATCAAAGACATGCCATTTAGAATAAAAAATCAAAAGCAGGATCCTGGAATTATTTGATTGAAGTTCCAAAATTGTGTCTGAATGTCCTTCCGTTACCGTGGAATTGCCCTATGGATTCGTGTTATACTTTTCATTTTACCTGAATATATACATCTGACACCGGCATCCTGGCTGTGACTGCAATTATGGACTCCAATCCCAGCATGTGGGCAATCCAAGATGGACGTCTCTGTCCCGGTACACATAACATCATCCAGTAGAATGTCTCCTGTGCCTGGACTAAACTTCTTGCTACCCAGTGTGGTCTCAGCAGCCATGAAACCAAGACTTCTGCAGACAACGCTCGCATCCTGGATATCCCAGCTATCATCACAGACAGTCCCCCATGCTCCGTTGGAAAGGATCTCAACTCGTCCCTCGTTCAGACCATCTCCACCTTCAAGACGAACTGTCAAAACGTAACACAGATAATCATCCTTTGAATTAAACATAACCAAATAATGGGTTACAAATACAATTTGCTGTACATGTATATACTGAAAGTTGGAAATGTATACCAGGTATAAATACGAAATGGTGTTTCCCCTGTGTGCCCAATGTGTATAATCCAATGTTTGCCGCGATACCCAATAGCAATACATTTGGGCAGTGGACCAGGTGGAGTCCCGAATTATGAAATTGGATTATTTGGCAAATCGTTGCTGGTAGGCTTTATATGTTAATATGCAGCATTTACTCAGCCAAGTTAGGTGACATCAAGAGTGATCGAGGACTCTTGGAAAGGGAACGACTTTTAACTTCTAATACACTTTGTTTGACAACATTATTTTCTTTCGGCGGATCTCGAATTATGTATGATTGTCAAACAATAATTTGTCCCGATTTGCGTAGAATTTATGCTGAAAATGAATATATAGACATCTTTTCAAATATTCGGTCTTCTTAAAGCGTAATTCCAGGCTAGATTTAGACATTTTCGAATACAACAGTAAGAATGAGAGGCATGACTAGTGAAAATTTTGTCAAAATCAAACATGAAACACAAGAGTTTTACCATAACGTAAAACCCTCATAACGAGAATACCTGAATGGATCGTATTCTCTCAGGTTGGGAGGACCACTAACCCCCGCTGTGTCTTCTAGTTTTGTTCCCCTTTAACGAAGAGATGATAGGTTGCATAGTGGTCTAGGTTGCTTGATCGGTTATTTTCTTTTTTACGGACGTATTACGTCATTTTGTATTATTAACATCTGGGACCGCCCTTTATCGTCACCATCCGAACGACGAAACCGAGGTCCGAACCCGGGCCGATTATAATGCAAAGAGCAAAGCTTTGACAACAACTAGACGAGATTGCCTCTTCGCACTTTGTGACAACTTAGTCTGCTCTGGGACAATGTTTTAATTCCAATCTAATTAATACCTATTAGTGTTCCCCTATAGGGGGTTGCTCAGAAGACATGCTATTACCTGTCATACATGGCGTCTGCAGTAAATACAAACTTACCTGGGCGACAACGAACACCTGCATCATCCTGATGTACACAGTTATGGCGTCCTATACCACTGTGATGACAATCAAAGATGTCCGACTCTGTCCCGGTACAATGAACATTATCAAGCAGAATATCCCCGGAGCCTGGTCCAAATGATGCGCCTCCCAGTGCGACCTCGGCAACTGGGAAACCAAGACTTCTGCAGACAACGGTCGCATCCTGGATACCCCAATAATCATCACAGACAGTCCCCCAGGTTCCATTGTAATAGATCTCTACTCGACCCTCATTTATACTATTCCCATCTTGTAGGCGAACTGTGTAATGATATAAACAAGGTTTTGCCAGTGACATGGTAGGGTTCTTGTTCGCATACAACTCTTCTATGTTTACTCTATAACATAATCACACAATCCTGCTATCTGATGAGATAATTGCCCGAATAAAATAACACCAACAAATTGTGTTAAGCAAAGGAGATTTGTCGAATATTAACAAAGTTTAATCATACTCAAAATAAGATAAACCAACATTTGTATGAACAACTAATTCAAATTACTAAACATTTTTATGAGAAACGGAAAATATGCCGTACCGTATCCCAGGTCAAAAACAATAGGACAAAATTGGAAAAATAGCCCTTAAAATATTTGTATTCCTTTTTTTTTCATTCCAAAAAATATATTTAATTAAATAGGAAAAAATAGTAAAAAGTAAGGACAAATATTAACAAAATGACTAGCTTCTGAGAAAAAAAAGGAAACAAATATTAAAAAATAGGAACAAACAAATAGTGATGAAAATTATACATTTAGCACAAAATGGTAAAAAAAGGGGAAAATAGTGAAAAAATAGGGAATTGTGAAAAAATAGCGGGGGAAATAGAAAGAAAACATTTGAAAATAGACTTGCCGATCGAAATGTATTAAAGGGTACCACCACCCAAAAATAATAATCTTTTTATAGAAAGGTAACATCTTTAGTATTCCATTCCTTCAATAAGTTCACAAAAATATGTTTTCAGAAAAAAATATATAATTGGAAAACGCATCACCATTCTCAGCCATGCGGTCATGCGGTCTGAATGCGCAGACTATTATGCGAGCAGATCCAGCGGCGCTCTGTGCAAAGCGAACGAATCATCCGGGATTCTATTGACGTACGCGTGAATTGCATTGGCGCACTCGCAAATGCCTGGCCCGTGTGGAACCACGAGATAGCCGTGGTTCCGTAAGTGGTGGAAATGAATTGCTTTGTTTATGAATTACACAACCCTTTGCAAAATGTTGGGTATCTATTTAATATCACAAAACGGTACCAAAACATATAATTATAACTATAATTAGATTAATATTTTGGGGTAGTGGTACCCTTTAATACCCCGCCAAATTCAAATTTTAGTTGTTTTTTACAATTTAAGGATTGTGTTTAATCTACATTTTTGTTTGGAAATGAAAGGACCTAAAAGGGGTATAAATTCATGTAAAAAAAACATGTAACAATTATGCAATATTTCATGCCGTTATTTGTATATTTTTATATTTGTTAAATAATTATTTTTGAAATTTGTGGGTAGAACATACAATTGGCAACACTTTCATCAGGCACTAGTTTAAACATATTTTTCTGACTTGGGTTTTTTTTTATAAATTACTATTAGTATTACTAAGGGCCTTCTTTCCAAGGTAACTGACATATGCATGCACTTAAAATGGACAATGGTAAATTTACAATAAAATATACAGTGTGACATTGAAAAAAGCTAATAAGAAATTGTTTAGAATTTTAGTCAAAGGAGGAAATGAGTACAAATGTACTTAAAAATGATAAAGTGAGAGAAAATAGTTTTAAAAATAGTTTTAAAATTGCCAGGATTGAAGTCCAAAGAAATACGAAAAATTATTTGACTAGCAAATAATTGAGTCATAGAAAGGATGGTCAGGATTCATTTCGAAATAAATAGTGTAAAAATAGTTGAATTTACTCAAAAATAACAAAACAATGGTATAACAATAGTCTTAAAAATGATCGCAATCAATTAGTCAAAATAAATAGGATACAAGTAGGATTTCAATGACTGGAAAATCACTAAGTCATAGAAAATAGTAAACAAAATACTTGTAAAAATTACCAGGTCCAAGTACATAGGAAATAAAGGAAAAGGTTTCTGTAAAATTCCAGGAAAATATTTAAAAATAGGGGGGGAAAAAAGATAATTCATGATTTTAAAAAAATAGTGAAAAATAGGATGATTATAATCATGCTCATAAAAAGGGGGAAAATATGAATCAGTGCCCTTTTTTTTATAAAAATGGGTTTTAAATAGTGCTCAGCTCCACAAAGTACGTATAAAATGGGTTCTAAATAGTAAAAAATAGAAACAAAAATATGTGTTGAAATTATATTTTGACCAGGGATACCATGATTATATCTTACTTAGTATCCTTTTTCTAATTTTTACCTGAATGTAAACATCTGAAACCAACATCTTGGCTGTGAGTACAGTTGTGGACTCCAAGCCCAGCATGTTCACAGTCAAAGATGGCTGACTCAGTACCGGTACAACCAACATCATCCAACAGAATGTCTCCGGTGCCTGGTCCAAATGCCGCGCTACCCAGTGCGGCTTCGGCAGCTGGGAAACCAAGACTTTTGCAGACAACGTTCGCATCCTGGATATCCCAATCATCATTACAGACAGTTCCCCATGTTCCGTTGTAATATACCTCCACACGACCCTCATTGATAGTATCCCCATCGAGAAGACGAGCTGCAATGTGATCATATACATACAAATACATTATGAAATAAAATAGTACACATCATCATAGATTATTAAGGGGGTATGGGAACTATTAAATGTTTTGTAAGAACAATTATGCAATTAGCAAACATTTGTAAAAACTTGTGTGTATTTTGGAATGAAAAAATAATACGGTATAAAAAGGTCCCGGCAACAAATTGGTATGACTGACATTTTTAATTTTGTGTTGCAATTCAAATATTTCCACCTGATGTATACATTATACAGATCTCATTTGACCACGCCTTTGCAATCGCACATGTTAAGATGCGTGACTTGACAAGTAAGATGGGGCTCAGGCGCGCCGGAAGCAGTTTTGGATTGGGGGGGGGGCAAAGTCCTTAGGAGGCTCATGATTTTTGTGTGTAAGTGCTCATCCCCAACCACACTCACATGTAACTTTGAGCCAGTTAGACATTGCGAGGGAGCGAAGCGACCAAGCCCGATCGAGGGAGCGAAATGACTGAGCGGGGGGAGGGTGCATTTCCGGCGCATATGATGGGGCTTCTAAGCTGATGGCGAAATGTTATTGTAGCTACTTTTAATATATAATTCACTCCGGCTGGAATATTGACTACTACAGAATGTCTCAAGAAAAATGGTACAGTCAGGAAAAAAAAAATCAAAATATGATAATAAGAAAAATCGTTAGGTTATTTGGTACCATATTAAAAGGGAAGAGGTGTGTCTTCAGATGGTTCAGTTGTATGTCATATTTCCTTACTGCGGATATCGAATTATGTCCGATTGACAAATATACAAAAACCTATTTTGCCAATGTTATTATGGAATGTGCATTGCATCCAAATGTAGGGCAAAGTCAAAAGTGAAATGTTGCAAAATGCACTGGTTTTGTCAACAGTGTGCCTTCCTTGGCTTGAATGGGGGTGAGGTGGTCATGCATTCTAGCTACGTTTTAATCTTCAAACAAAAGAAAGGCACACTGTTGACAAAATTAGTGCACTTTGCAACATTTATTTTTTTACTTTGCCCTACATTCGCAAGTAATACACATTAAATGATAAAGTATCCATAGTAAATGTTATATCATTGCAAAGAGTAGGATTCGCGCGTTACAATGATACCACATTTATGAACGGTAATAACGTAATAGACATTCAAGCCACGTTTTAATCTTCAAACAAAAGGAAGGCCCTTTGTTGACAAAATTAGTGCATTTTGCAACATTTCACTTTTTACTTTGCCCTACATTTGGATGCAATGCACATTCCATGATAAAATATTCATAGCAAATGTTATATCAATGTAAAGGGGAGAATTCACGCTTTCCAATGATACCACATTAATGAACATGGTAATAGCGTAATAGAAAAGTTATTAATGCGCAAACTTCGATTGCGGAACTTTTTGTGCGTAGTATACATGGTGGTAAGTCGTGTAATGCACAAAAGGTATGGGACAACATGGATTTCGATATTTGGCAAATAAACGACCATATCTAACGACTGACAAACCCAATTAAGCTGAAATCAAAACCATCAGAAAGCCCGATTATCGTACACAAAATGTGTATATTTTTCAAATAACCTTTATACCGTAATAAACAATTAAAATTCCAACTGTGCCATTCTTTTTTAGACTGATTGTAGCAACCAGTGGATCCCGTATGCAGTTAATCGATTGCGTTCTGAAGATGTACGATGAACGTTTAAAGGGATAGGTAGTTTAGTTCTGGTACAAAGAGTACAGTTTTGGTGCGCCCATTCTATTCACGCGTACGTTTGAAGACAATAGAACCGCCGACGATTCGTTCGTTCTTGACATAGGTAGTCTTCGTACATGCAGACACATGAACACATGCTTTAGAATAGTGATGCGTTTTCCGATTATATGTTTATTCTGGAAACATATTTTTCTGAACTTGTTGATGGAATGGACTACTAAAGATGTTACCTTTCATTTATAAGAATATTATTATTGGGTGGTGGTACCCTTTAACACACTG